>OMNN01101743.1:1268-13294 GCA_900302755.1 Chromis chromis
TGCTCCACCTCTACTTGCTCCTTTTAGTTTGTTCTGAACATATAGTGCGCACACACACACACACACACACACACACACACACATATATATTAATTTCTTGCAGACTTACCCAAAACCATAACTACTACAGGCCTAACCCCAACTCTACACTCAAACCACGTCTTCAACTTAATAGTGAAGATTTAAGATTTTAATCTAACCTTTATTGATCCCTTTGGGCAAATACCTTCTTCCCATTGTCCGTAGGTGTGAATGTGAGTGTGCTTGGTTGTTTGTCCTGTGTGTGGCCCTGCGATAAACTGGCGACCTGTCCAGAGTGTCCCCTGCCTTCGCCTTAAGTCGGCTGGGACAGGCTCCAGCGCCCCCATGACCCTGCAGAGGATTAGCGGTGTATAGACAATGGATGGATGGATGGATGGGATGCAGGTCCCATATTGTCCACACAACATGAGTAATGCAAGTGCACTGAATGACATACACAATGAATGACACACACACACACACACACACTCAAAGAGACACAGGTCATACTATAAAAGCAGACCTACTGACTGCGGACAAAACCACTTGGCACAGCGAAAGTCACAGCATCGGCAATGAAAGTCCAAAATAGCGCTCAAACAATAATGTTTATTACTGGCAATAGGCTTTTGTTTGAATACAGATTTAGATAATGGAGACAGAGACAGCAGTCCTAAGCAGAGGGCAGGCAGCTCATAATCAGATTATCTCCATCGTTTTTGAGACTTTGTGCTATTTTTGTCCATTTGCTGATGTAGGACACACGAAGGACTTACATCCATTTGTTGAAATTAAATTGCTTTCACATGGGAATTAATTTAGTTTCTTGTCCTCACTGTGAGTTAATGGTTGAATCAAATAACAGCAACTTAAAAGTCAAATCATATTTTTAAGCTACATCTCTGAGAAATATGAAGTAAATAAGGTCACGGCAAACACATGAGATACAAATCATGACATAAATATGACATGTTTGTGCTGTTATCGTATCCAGCATTGAGCTCCAATGCTCTCTAAAGCTACATTCAGCCCCAGCAGTCCCATCTCTTGCATATATCCGGTCACAGTTGTCACTGTGCTGTGTTTCTCTGCAGGCTTCTTCACAATCATGTCCGAACACTTCTTGTCACACTGCTTTTTCAACGCTGACATTTCCTCGTCGCACTTTCCGCTTCCCCTTCGCAGGTTGTCCTCCAGATGTCTCCTGAGGCTTTCTTCAGTCGCTTTTTGTTTCTCAATCTTCATTTTGATGAGTTTTAACTCCTGCTGGACGGCCACGGTTCGCCGCTTCTCCGCTCTCTGGTTTTCCAGCTGTATATCCCTTTCTCTCTGGTTTTCCTCCATCTCACGTCTGAGCATTTCCTCCATTTGCTTCTTCCTCTCCTCCTCCTTCCTGCTCTGCTCCTCCAATCTCTGGATGAGTTTATCCAACTCCTTCTGCAAGGCATCTGTCTTCATTTCCTCCCTTCGCCTGATGGCCTGCTCCTTCTGTATCTGCTGAAGTTCCTTCTCTCTTGCTCTCTTTTTGTTTTCTGCTTCATCCTTTTGGGTCTTCTCCTCCATTGATCTCCTCATTTCCTCCTCCAGCTTTTTGGTAATGTTCTCAAGCTTTTTCTGAAGAACTTCTCTCTTCTCCTCTTCCTCCTTGCAGATCTCTGCCAATCTCACTATTCCTTGTATCTTCCTCTCCTTCTCCTTGTCACTCTCCTCCATCTCCCACCAAAAGTCCTCCTCCCGATCTCTTGCCAGTGTCTCCACCTTCTCCTCCTTAAGCTCTTGGTTTTTCTTCAGCTCCTCCATTTTTCTCTTGCATTTTTGCTGGAGAATCTGGACCTCTCTTTTATACGAGTCTTTTACAGCTTCCTCCTGCTTCTTTTTAAATCTTTCCTCCTTCTCGTTTAGCAGCCTGCTCTCCTCCTGCAGCTGGTGAGCCAGATCCTCCTCTGCTTTCTGAAGTAATTTCCTGGAGTAACAACTTTCTTCATTTGCTTGCATCATGCCATCAACCAGGGCAAGCAGCTTGGACACCTGCCCCTTGTTCTTGGAGCTCTGGTTGTTGAAGACACAATACCTGCCCCCACATCCGGCCACCAGCTCAGCCAGATCTCCATACCTGTCTATCAGACATTGCTTCACAGTTGTCCCTCCTTTCAGACGGTCTCCGTGGGTAAAAACCACCACGGAGAGACTCAAAGCATTGGAGCCCATTGCCTCTTTGATCTGCCGCACTGCATCCCTCTCCTCCTGGGTGAACCTCCCAATCTGAATAACAATCAGGAAAGCATGGGGCCCAGGGAAGAGGAGGCTAACACTCTTCCTCAACTCCTTCTGCACTTCCTGTGGAGTCTGTTGAGTGTCAAGCAACCCCGGAGTATCCATGAGCATCAGTTGTCTCCCACGAAATTCTCCACCAGCCCTGCGACAAAGCTGGGTGACGGAGGTGCTGCTGACCTTCAAGTCAAAGACCTTACGGCCCAAGATGGAGTTGGCAGTGGAGCTTTTTCCACTTCCCGTCTTCCCCAGCAAAACCAGCCGGAGCTCAGTGGTGGAGGAGGACACCTTTCTGCCTGAGGAGACAAAACATGATTATAATGAGTTTTAAAGAAAGAAAGAAAGAAAGAAAGAAAGAAAGAAAGAAAGAAAGAAAGAAAGAAAGAAAGAAAGAAAGAAAGAAAGAAAGAAAGAAAGAAAGAAAGAAAGAAAGATCCAGACTTACGTGCACAGCTGATGGAAGACAGCTGCTTGGTGTTGGATGACATATTAACCTGCTCACTATTCTCCACAAACTGGGAACAAATGAAATCACTGTAGCTCTATATAGATCCCAACACTGCGACTGTGTCTGACCCTAAAGCCCGCTCTGAACTCTCACCATCGCTATCATCGCTGGGTTTTTCACAATTTGTCTGGACACACTACTCCAATAGTCTGTCTCTGAAACACTCAGCACAGCAGGTCCTTTCACTGAGAATACACACTCCAGCATGAGGTCATGGTGCAGCCGAGGCAAAGATCTGAGAAAAGGTTTGGTAATAAGTTGGAGTCAGTGTGATCAAAGTTCAGCAGGCTAGTCATTTCATTATTAGGTCTCTTTATCCCACAGATATGCTGAGTAGTTGCCATTTAGGGACCACTGGGGATCAATACACTAGTCAGCTTCCCGTCACTATTGACGTCATGTCAACCAGACAAACCGACTCATACTGAACAACAAGTCTACAAAAGCACAGCTAAAAATCTATGCAGTAACACATATCTTGTTGGTATCTCCAGAACACAGTAAATTATCAAATGAATGTCCTCTTTAATGTCACTCTCATATAATTCTGCTTAACACACACTGAACTGTGAGTTAATACAGCAGTTTGTACAGTTTGTTTTTGTTTACAAACTCCACTAGATGGAGGCAAAGGTCAGTCCATCTGATGAAACCAATCAGACAAGTTATTGACTGTTTTAATCATGATGTGCTGAGATTTCAGACGACCTGCTGCCAGTAGGTTTGTGCCACAAGACCAATAAGACAAGGATAAATGTTGATTTTAGATGTTAGACATTTCACTGTCACAAATGATTGTTCTGCCATTTATTCAGAGTTTTGTTTCTTTTGCTGTGACTTTATTATTGCAATCTTTTTAAAATACTGCCCAAAGTAAGACATTCTGTGAATCTAGGAGGATATATATTTGGAGTGAAAATGGGAACACCTATAATTAGAGATAATAATGAACTTCAGCATGAGCCTGAAATATTCAGTTTGCCTGATGTTACTTCTTACATTAGAAATGACCGTCGCAGAAGTACAGTTGGTATTTACTTGATTTTTCTGTAATTTACACTAGAGTTTTTTTCCTAATTAATTTAGGAAAACGCTCCTCATTACTCTTCTGTTATGCCACCTGCTTGTTTTCAGAGCCACTTTCAAATCATGAATAATACAGTTCTGTTGTGAGGGAACTAATGTTTTTTAATTTAAAATCTTCAGTGTTTCTGCGGTGAAATTTCTAGAAATGTCGCAAAGCAGTAGACCTAATAACGTCTTGCAGAATAAATGCATAATTAAAACCAGATATTAAACTATACTTTACCAGTTTTACTTTCATGTGGCTTTATGTGCTTTTCTACAAATTGTTTAAACTACAGCCCATTCAGAGGATGTGCTGATACTTTTTTGATTCTTTCATTATTAAGTTGCCTAAAGGCTGGCAAATAAATGTATTTACATGTGCACTTTGTCATGCATGGAGTTCATTCATTCATTCATTAGAACATTCATTCATTCATTCAGTCAGTCAGTAACTGAATCTTTTATGATTATAGCACATCTGCCCTCTGGAGGCTCTTTGCAGAATGGAAACGTCTACAGAAACTAAACTGGGCTCATGGCCTCGCCTGCCCTCTGCAGTCTTGCCGAACTGTTGGAGAGCTTTGGTTGTGATACTGTGTGTACGTCACAGCTTATATAATTGCAGAGATTCCATACATTTGAGTGTCCCTATAAATACTTATCCACAGGATTTTTACCTTTGCTGCTACTGAGAGATTTATGTTTTTATCTGATTCATATATGACTATTAATGCTGAATATTAGTTCATCTTCATGAACAGATCAAGAGAAATGACTGCCTGTATACATAAAACCAGGAAAAAACTAAGCATTACAGTGACAATCCATGACACGACAAATTACATTTAAACCACAACACAAGCTGCTAAGAGAGGCAGTAAAGCCATAATTAATACCACAGTATCAAAGGTTTATTTTTTCACTGGACCAATGAGCAGGGTGTAAAGCAGTCAGTAGGTATGGTACATCCACCCTTCATTCCTGAGACGTAGGCTTTAAGGAGTATTGTGTTAAAAGTGACAGATCTTTGTGAGATAAGACAGGTAAACATTGACCCTTTCGCTCCAAGTCTTAACTTGTAAACCAATCTCGAACATCTAAACAACACAAAACAAAACAAAAACACTTCACCAGCTTAACGTGGCTTTGATATCTGTACCTTGTGCAGTCTATCAGTGATACTCATTATAAGTGCACATTTGATTCACCATTTAGCTGCTTAGTTGTCCCTCTTTTTGATCATACATATGGTTTTTCATAAGTATTTAAGGTGATTCTGCTGGTTCTCCTGTAATTGACTCTGGAAAACAGCAGCACCTGGTTGCTTAAAACGCAATGCAAGAAATGTAATGCCTATAGCGGGATGTCTGGCTGTTAGCTCATCAATAATGGAGAGACCATGCATGTTCAAGGCACGGCCTAGATTGTCTTACCGCTCCACTGCTCTGTGACACATGCAAGCACACCTGACATTAACTAAGCCAGTAGCTTCGCTGAGTTTCTGTGTGAGTGTGTGATTAAAGGGATGATTGTGCGCGGCGACCTTGTCCTCCTTCTGTCAAAGCACAACAAAACAAAACGATGAACCCTGACAAACCTACTCACATACACACACAACACAATACTGACATAGGACACACAATTTCCCTGTGGACAAAACAGTTTTGATTTATCTGATGTTGCATTAAGGTAGAAATAAGTAACACTGAAGCCCAACGTTATCGGAGGATTAATGTTGATAAAAAGATGGTGAAGATGCCGTCAAGATGCCTTGGCAATGATGAGGATGCTCATGAGGAAGACCATGACGAAGAAGATCCACATGAAAAACCTATCCATCACCTTGGCAACCTTCTTCCACTCTGCCGCCTTGACACATTGGGCTCTCTGCTCACGGAAACAGTTGGCAATGTACTGGATGTTGTTCACCACCTGCAGAACACACAGTTGAATTAAAGCAAGCACCCAAAGCGAGCTCTTCTAGAAACTTTAGAAGAAGAGTAATCAGATCAGTAGTTTGTGGTGGTAAAGGGAGAAACGGCGTGCGGTGTCACCTGTTTATGTTGGGGGCAGGGGCAGCAGCAGGGGCAGGAAGGGATCTGATACTTCTCTGAGGGGTAGAGGATCTGCTCCTTAAGCCCCCCATTCAGGTGTTGGAGGTTTCGCGGATGAGGAGCGGCCTGGTAGTCCAGTTCATCCCTCCTGATGTGGTGGTAGCGTTGTGGGGGCTCTTGCTTTGCCTCACCCCTCTCCAGCCTGGAAGCGCGATTGTTATGGTTGTTATAATGGTGGTGCCGGCTGTTGGCTCTGCCATTCGCCTGGCTTTTCTGATGGTTATTGTGATGGTGCACGCTGTGGCCGTTGCTGTACTTGTATGGATCGCTGTCATGATGGTAGTAGCTGTCGTTAAAACGGTCGTCGGGGTAGCAGGCCCTATCGCTCATGGGTTCCTCTGGGTACAGCGGGGTTCTCTCACTCTCCGGAGTAGTGCAGTTCTCCCCCACCTCGTAGACGAAGAAGATTTTCGACATGTAGTCAATGATGAGCACTTTGGCCCAGTGAGGGACTGGTTTGGCCTCAGCACCACAGAAATGAATGTTCATGATGAAGATGGTGAGGGAAGTAGAGGCTGTGATCATAGTCATAGTGGCGATGTAGTACTTTCCTAGAGAAGAGGACAGAGCAGAGCACACATATGAAGGGGGAACACATACATAGCATCCATTATTTATAGAACACAAGGTTGCACATTTCATACTACTTCCTGACTTCATCACTAAAGATCTGAAAAGTTAAACCATCAGTATTCCCAAACATTCAGTATCTTCAAAAAGACAAAGGTGCAGCCAATGTCACCTCCAAGTAACATGGCAAGAAACTAGTTTCTATAGTTTCAATAGTTCAAAAAAGGATGAATGCTAAGAATAATTCAAACCTATGTAGGGCATGCTCTCTGCTGGAGGCATGCTCTCAGCCACCAACAACTGGAACACCGTGAGCGCCAGCAGCACTGTGACCCCCAGGGAAACCTTCTCCCCTGAGTCAGCCGGCAGGTAGAAGCCCAGCGGGGCCAGGAACGAGATGAGGAAGCAGGGCAGGAGCAGGTTGAAGATGTAGAAAGAGGAGCGACGCTTCAGAAGCAGGGTGTAGGTGATTTCAGTGTAAGGGTCAGAGCAGCAGCCGTACATCATGACGTTTCTAACAGCCGGCATGCCGTGACACTCCCACTCCACATTATCCACAAAGTCAGACAGGTCACCACTTTCCATGCCCAGACTGATGTCCACCTGTGTGGAGACACACATGAACACAGTGAAAGTCACACAAACAATCAGAATGATGGATGTATAAACTCGAAAAGAAAGGAAAGGAAAGATGGTAAACCAGCACATAAAAAAACATGCAAATCATACAAACAGGACAATGACTTGACCAAAAATTTTCCATCAAAAGTTGAGTTTCAAACATCTTTTTTGTGGAAACTTAACAATAAAAAGTTGCTGACTTACTCAATCCATATCAACACTTTTATACATACCTGGTTGCCGTTGTAGGTCCAGGAACCGAAGGTGAGATTGCATTGCTGCCAGTCAAAGGGAAAGTAGGCGACGTCCACCACACATGTGCTCTTTGTGATGGCCGGAGAGTCCCAGATGATCTCTCCATTATACCGTAGCTTTACATTAGTGTTGGACGGATCTGACGGCTCCTCATCTGCTCTACACAGACATAAAAAAGGAAGGAACGCATTTGTAAATTTTCTCACCTTTTCATTTTATTTTATTTACTTTTTCTCCATCTATGTCTTTTTGTCTTTTTTCTCTTCCCTCCCTTCTTTGTGTTTACTACTCTGTCTTTTGTTACTAACTTGTTGTAGAGGACGATGTCCGGCTTCCAAACCAGATCACTGGGGATGTTGATCATCTCTAAGTTGTCATAGTCCTCCTTGTCCCACTTCAGGTAGGCGTCATTCCAGACCTGCCTGATCCACAGGTAGGTGGTTAACACCTGGTTTCTCTCATCCTACACACACCAACACATTTACAGCAAAAGACAGAGAGAGAGACAGTATTGACATTTAAAAAGATTGAATCCTAGAATGTGATGAAGACATTTGAAATTTCTGAGACTCACACAGAGAAACATATGAGCACTACATTGAAAGACAATGCGTCGGTAAAATATGAGAACCACACATTCGTTCTGTGGCTGTAAATGGAGAACCATGAATCCACATATTTTCGTACAGGGTCTCTAGGGGTAAAACATAGTCTGCGAAAACATCTGTATAAAGTCCGAAGAGCTTCAGTAGAAGGCAACTGGACTTTTTGGTTCTTGAAGAAGTTTCACCTCTCATCCATCCTTAGGGTGAACCAGTTAAGGCTGAAACTCCCAAACACAAGCTGAGGAGCGTTGTATGTGTGGTCCAGTGCAGCAAGGCGTGCACAGACCTGTACATGAAGGAGACTAAACCATAGCTCCGCAAACAAAGATAAGGGACACTGCTTCAGAAACTCTTTCTATGTTCAAATGGAACTACAGTCTCTAAACAGAGCAGGAGGTCTATGACACCACTTATCAGGCACTTATAATGCAGTCTTGAGATACCTCCACAGAAGGTTTCACCACCAATAACATCTTGAGTAATAAGTGACCTGTCTGGGTCACAATCATTCACACCATTAAACATGTGAGTCTGGGGTCATTAATGGGCCTTTAGCCATGTGAGTTGAGGGTGACAAAACATATCTGGGACTTCCCATCAGTCAGTTAGAACTGAAGCTTTTTAGATGAGAGGTGAAACGTCTTCAGGAACATAAACTAGAGTCCAGTTGCCTTTTGCTGAAGCTTTTAGGATTATCCCAACCTGGATGAATGAGAATCTACACAAACAGCTCCATAAAGTTGGAGCTTTGTCAATCTGAGAAATTTACTCAGGTGACATCTACTAGGTATCTCAGCTTGGGCCGGGGGAATAGATACGTGTTACTCAAAGGTTGAGCTACAAACCGGGGGCCTGGAGTTTCAAAGATGTGGAAATTTACCAGTCAGGGAGGGTCTGACAAAGTTGCATCATAAATTATAATAGATATAGTATATTTATTATGGACTACAGGACTACAGTACAATAATATAGCTATAACAATATCTTGATTTACATTCAGTGGCCACAATACAATGCAAATACATCAGAACCGCCATAACATCTGTCTTTGCAAAATTTGTGATACTCAGTAGTCATTGTAAATTAGATCATGCATTGATTACTGAGGTCTACTTTGTACCCTTCTATTTACATAACTGATGGGGGCTGAATATTAGAAACACCTGTCATGTAGTCCAGGATAAGAACGTTACTAACTGACCTCAGTGATAAATCAGAAGACAGACAAAAGTCTAAAGCGGTTGTGTAAAAGTGGACATTGAGTGTATGCGCCTTATCAACATAGTGTTTTCATTCTTACTTTAGATGCATGCTGCAAGGAAATGTGATCGTCAGCTACGTCTCAACACTGTATAAGTGCAGCTTGGAGCATCTTAAACTTCTGTGATTTATTACTTTACAATAAATTTCAATATAATTACAATAAATAAAGCAGTTGGATAGCTAGGTGACTAACACCCCAGACCTTGGCATGGGTGATCGGTGGTTCAAATCCAGGTCAGGGCGCAGGTATCCAATGAGGACCCGTAGGCAAGGTCCTTAATACTGCCCGCCTACCTACCTATGTACACTGCTTTGGATAAAAGCGTCTACTAAATTAAATTGTAACCTAAATATCCACTAATTTAGCCTAATTCTTTTTGTTCTTGTTTTTGCTCAAGCAGTTTCTGGGCATTTTTTGTTCCTCTCACATTTTTCCTCACGTATAATGTCATAAATCATTAAACAAGAAACACATAAAGTTGAATGTCTTTAATTAATTTTTATACAATCATTTTCCAAGTTCAGCCATAAAGTTCAGCTCAGAAATTTTGTTACCTATCTGTTAGTGACAGCAGAATCAATCATTGCTTTATTTGTTGTGTGGAGGAGTGAAGTATTTTTTGATTTTTACAGAATCTGATTAGAGCACAGGTTTTATTTTTTGGCAATTTTTTAATGAGACAGGTAGAACAAACTGATAAATGGTGCTATATAAGATAACATGCTTTTCAAACCCAGGTTAATTGCACACCAGTCTTTTCAGAACAGCCTCAAAGTTATGTACACAAACTGTGCAAGCATGTATCTAATAAAATCTTTGAATCTTCAAATTTTATAACTGACTATAAATGCGCGTAGTGTGGCCAAGCATTGTTCAAATTCACATAATATTTTCTAATCTCATGGATAAAGTTTCAAAAGAGATGAAATACATTTGTGTGATTTGGGGAATATATTGGTATATGTATGCAATCGATTTACAAAATATTCAGTATTTGTTCCATATAATGTAATGGTGCAGCCACTGTAAGTGTTTTATACAACAGTGGCTGCAGCGTATTTGCATATTTAAATATAGTATATATTGTACTATGATCATCTAAAGCATCTAGAGCATTGTTGTGTGTGTCAGCGTGTGGTTAAAGGGTCTTATCCCTGGTTCTGTGTAGGGTAATGATTCATATTTGAGCTTTGTCTCTACTCACCATATCTTTGATCTGTGACAGGGTGATCTGCAGTGAGACATTGAGGGCTGCGTCTGTGTCCTCTACTGGTCTCAGAGCGTTGGAGTAGTCCTCCATCAGGTCATTCAGAAGTTTGCGGGCATAATGACCCTGGGCACAATGGGACACTGAGGGGGCAACACGAGATCACAGGGTGGGTACAACACACCAGGAAGAATGAAAAGTTATCCTAGAGACAAATGAGAAAATTGCAGAGGCAAGAAAAGTAGCAGCGAAAAAGGAAGACAAAACAAACTTGTGTATCACTTATTTATCAGTCAGAGGCATCAAACTCATCTGTCATGCAGAACTGACCTTGCACCAAAAGGCTGATCCAAATCATCAGCGCTGCCTTCCTCATTTTTAACCAGTCACAAGCCGAGGGATCAATTATTCAGCAAAGCAGTCGCTGAGATAGCTCAGGTCCAAATCCAAAGTGTCACTCGATTCTGATCTCCATTCTCCCCCTGCTGAGAATGAGCCAGCCGAGACCACAGAAAATTCTCAAAATCTTACATCCTGTCAGAAGCTCTGAATGCTTCGCTAGTTGTTAGTCGCAGTTCGCCTCTGTCACTGTCTCTGTGTGTAATTGCTGCTGTGGAACAGGACCTGGGTCGGTCACACACACACAAACACACACAGGTACACGGTAGTATCACATAGCACACAGGCACGGGGTGAAATGTGATGCCTGCAGCCTTATCCACTTGTGTACATGACCACAACCAGGTGTATGACACACACACACACACACACGTGCACACACACACTGAACCTCCCTGCGTTACATAGCTAATGACACGTGTCAGTCACACACATACAGTGACACTTTCTTAGCCACACTCAGGTCACTCAAGATGAACAAACACACAAGTCAACGAGGACGTGACACATGTCATACATGTCACATAACAATGGACTTCACACAGATCCAAGATCAGGTCTCATCTGTGAACAGGAATCTTCAACATTAGGACTGTAAAGCTGTACGCTGGTTGTAGATCAGTGATAAGAGTTAGATTTCATCTTTGCCTTGTTTGCAGGTTGTTAAAGAGGCTACACGTGATTGACCTCTGTAACACTGTACAGCAATCGTGACTTCTTTAGAATTCAGACAATCTTAAATGTCTGATTTACACCATTTATTTGTTAGTGACAACTTTTGATTTTCATCATTTAGCAATGACCACTGTGGGAAAGCGTTATGTAGTTTTTTTTTTGTATTTTTTGTTTGGCTTTGTTTTTTTTGTCATTGTGGATTTGTATCCTATATGTGGGTTGTTTTACAGAAGAAAAATGAAAGATCTCAGTGAAATTATGACAAAGACAGCACTGAATGAAACTACTAAAATACTACTACTGAAAAGAAGAGGAAAAGTATTCAGTCAGTATCATCATTGGAAAAAAATACAAAAAAAGGCATTTGCTGGATCCCAAACTCTCCATGTATCAATAGCAATGACAGAAACTGTATTTTTGACAGATTACTAAGGCTTATAGATATTAT
>OMNN01101744.1:0-2500 GCA_900302755.1 Chromis chromis
CTCTCCTCTCCTCTCCTCTCCTCTCCTCTCCTCTCCTCTTGTGTGCAGTCTGAGAAGAGAGATTTAAGTGACGAGCAGGACGACATAGAGAGTAATCTTTTGGTTCCAGCTAGTGTCACGATGCGATGGGCCACCCTGACCCTTAAAGTCTATCGTGCCGAGGATTTGCCACAGAGTAAGTGATGTAAAACTTTCTAAATCCCCATGCCACTTGCAGCCTGTTCCAGCCAAATTCAAGAAACTTCTATTCAGAAACATCTTTGTGTTTTAGTGGATGATGCCTTTCCTCAGACAGTAAAGCAAGTCTTTGGAGGAGACGCAGATAGGAAAAACTTGGTGGATCCATATTTGGAAGTCAGCTTTGCTGGGGAGAAGGTACATCATATTAGATAAAAAGAAAAAACATGTTTTTATTTATTTATTATAGGGTGTTTCTTACTCCATGAATATTGTTAATTTGCTAACATTTCCTTTTTGTCATAGCTGTGCACCAAAATAATTGACAGAAATGCTAACCCAGAGTGGAATCAGCTCATCAACCTGAAAGTCAAAGTAAGAAAGATCCATGTTGAGAATGATCTTATTTTGTACTTGCTCTAAATGATAAACCCACTTAAATAAGCACAACTGATCTCTTTCTCTTTAGTTCCCATCTATGTGTGAACGCATCAAGCTGACAATGTATGACTGGTAAGAGCTGGTATTCATTCACAGACAGCTGCACAAAGGATAACACCACCAGCAATACTTGACATGTCAGTTTACCCTTTTCAGGGATCGTTTTAGCAAGAATGATGCCGTCGGAACAACTTATCTGAATCTGAGCAAAATGTCTTCCTCTGGTGGAGAGATTGAAGGTAATAATGTAATATCTAGTTTTGTAATGATTCTGCATCACTCAGTGGTTTCTGTTTTTATATTGCAAAATGACGATTTATGTATTTTTTGTTCTCTGTTTTAATGACATACAGATGCAGGGGCTGAAAATGGCAACCCAGACTCTGAATGTACGGTCAACATGGTCATCTGCATGTTTTGTTGTGTTGTGGATTTAAAAATGTAACTTTATAGCTTTAAAACATCTCAGATTTGAACATTTTACAGCCTCAAATTAGATTTGATCATGAAATCATTTGCTTCTCTTTATGTATTTAATCTCATTTTATTGTTTCATAAGCCTTGAAACTGTCCACTGGGTTTTTATATTAAGTGTCTGTGTATTACAGTGAGCACTACAGCATCAGAGGTTGGTTTTCTCCCAGCTTTTGGGCCTTGCTATGTCAATCTGTACGGTAGCCCAAGAGAATTCACTGGCCTGCCTGACCCGTACGACGAACTCAACTTAGGGAAGGTAAGACTACCTATCAGTTCAGCGCTGAAGGTTCAATACTGAGTACAGATGCATGATATTTCACCTTCATGACTATGCATACATGAGGTTTTGCATTTTGATTTGTTCCAGGGAGAAGGGGTGGCATACAGAGGAAGGGTCCTTGTTGAACTGTCCTCTCAGTTGGATGTAAAGGATGAGAAGAACGTGGATGATATCTCTAGTGATGACATCCTGGTGGCACAGGTACACGCTATGTACTTTAAGCGTATCATAATGTAATTACTTTAGTTTTTGGTCATATGTTCACCAAAAAAAATGTCTTTGACATTTCTTTTATAATGTTGGTCTGAGTTTCCCTACAAAAAAAGCAAATTTTTAGTATAAGATGGGTAGATGTGGTCATGAACGGAGACAAAAAGGTAAAACAACTATATTCTTGCCTTAGCTCCTAACACTGCCACACTGCTTTTTATTGGGTGCAGAAATACCAGCGGAGGAGGAAGTATTCTCTTTGCGCTGCTTTCCACAGTGCATGTATGCTCCAACAGCCGGGAGAGTCAATCCAGTTTGAAGTCAGCATTGGTAATTATGGAAACAAGCTGGACTCCACCTGCAAGCCCCTGGCGTCCACCACCCAGTACAGCTTTGCTGTATTTGATGGTATGAAGCTAATTTAAAAAAGCCTGCAACAATTCATAAATGACTAAGCTTTATTCCATGTAATTATTCAGAGAAAACTAGTTTCTGCACCATGACCCTGTTTTTAGGTTGTAATATTTTCATGTCACAAAAAATGTAACTGTCTAATTGCTGATTTTAAGAATGGCAAGTTTTTTCAGGGCCATCATGGAATCCCAAATGAATTATATCATATTTCACAATATGAATTATATATATTGTAACAGTGGACATTTACTTGTTTAAACATACTGTAAGTCTGTGTTTGTGAGTAAGTAGTCATGAAACCAAAGAGAGTGACTATAGCCAGAACATGTGTTTAAAATAATTTGGTGTATTTATTGTGTAGGTAATCACTACTATTACCTTCCCTGGGCCAATACTAAGCCTGTAGTGATTGTCACTTCCTACTGGGAAGACATCAGCCACCGCCTGGACTCTGTCAATGCTCTCCTCTTCATTGCTGAGAAACTGGTGAGAATAGGTCAT
>OMNN01101744.1:7500-27187 GCA_900302755.1 Chromis chromis
GGGTCGCAGTGTTGGAGAGGCACTGCTCGCTGCTGAGCTCTTACTGAAGGACAAGGTCCAGGAGACGCTGACAGAAACTTACTATGGTCTAACTTAAGTTTATGACACTTTATAAATTAAGTTATTCTCTGCCTGCTCTATAGGGTAGTGATGGAGATCTGCCCCTGGTGCCTCCTCGGCGGGGGGAGAAGCTCTACATGGTTCCTCAGGGAATCAAGCCAGTAGTGCAGCGCACTGCGATTGAGGTGAGCAATCAAGGCATTCAGCTCCTCTTCCAGCCACTATAAATGCCTTCCACATGATTAGACATGACCAGACCCAACCCAAGATTTCTGCGATGATTGTGTTTCTTATCCATAACAGCCTTCCTCCCTTTCACTTATCTCTATCTACCATGCTAATCCCTTAACCTGCCTATGTCAGTTTATGGAAGTGTGTTAATGTTTTTATGTGACCCCAGGTCTTGACGTGGGGATTGAGGAACATGAAGTCTTACCAGTTAGTCACAGTGTCCTCCCCCAGTTTGATAGTGGAATGTGGTGGTGAGGTTGTTCAAACAGCTGCAATCAAAAACTTCAAAAAGAACCCCAACTTCCCCGGATCAGTGCTGATACTCGAAGTGGTACCAAGCCTTAAACTTTCTATATAAAGATATAAATATCCAGATACCTTTAAAGTTTCAAATGCACTTTTGAAATAGTTTCCTTACATGGCCTGTTGTCTCACTGCTCACCTAGCTTCTTCCCAAAGAGGAGATGTACACCCCTCCCATTGTACTGAAGGTGATCGACCATAGACCCTTCGGTAGGAAACCTGTGGTGGGACAGTGCACCATTGACTGTCTGGAGGAGTTTAGATGTGACCCGTATCGCCTTAACAATGAAGTCTGCATGTCTGCTAGAGGTATCTACATGCATGCATATGCTGCCACACATATACACTCAGACACATACAGGAGGAATTTATTATATCTGTCCCCATTAACTTTGCAGTGGCAATCATAGCTGCTTCCCATGGAGATTTTGTCATAGACATTGACGAAAGACCTATTGTGAAAACTGAGGTAAATAAAAAAAATAGTCATATAAATAGTGTATAGACATTATGTGTTTCTTTTTATTGCTAAGAATTCTTTGTTTGCTTCCCACTTTGCAGCTTCAAGCAGAAAAGGTGAGATTTTTTTCTTTTCACAGATATTCTACTGATAGATACCATTTGTAAAGAGTTCATTAGTTATCATTATTGCCCTTTGTTTAGGAGGAGGAGGCAGTAGACTGGTGGAGTAAGTTCTATGCCTCTGTTGGAGAGCCGGAAAAGTGTGGGCCGTACCTAAATAAGGGATACGACACATTACAGGTGACAACTTGTTTTATACATTGTTTTAAAAAAAAAGAACTGATTTAGTCTGTGCTTGGATTTGTGTTGGTTTTACAAGATAAAACAAGATAACAATGACAGACAGGGATGTGGCCCAATAGTGCTTGTTCATGTCTTTTTTGTCAATAAGAGTTTGCAGTTGATTGCATCAAAAATAAGACAAACATTTTTCTGTGAGCAGTTCAACAAAACTCACAAATAAGATGCAAAATCTCATAGCCTGGTTGAAAGCACACAATAATATTGCACTATGTTTGTTTTTGTGATACCCCTGCTTTGATTTACAGTGGATCTCATGTGTTGGTGGCTTTTAGGTATATAACTGTGAATTAGAAGAGATTGAGCAGTTCCAGGGACTGACTGATTTCTGCAGCACTTTCAAACTTCAGCGAGGAAAGACTGAAGATGAGGAAGATGATCCTTTGGTGGTGGGAGAGTTCAAGGTAAAAAGAAAAGTATCTGACTGACACTGTACCTGAACTACTGCTGTGAAAGCAATGGTTGCTATTTTAGTAGCATAGCTCCTGTACTTTTCATAGCCTTTGTCTGCCCTCTGGTGGATAATTTAAGAATTGCAGTTCAATCTAATTAATTGAGCAGCTACAAATTTGAACAGAATTTAGCTTTTGTAGCTACTGGGTCAGAAAAAACACACAACCAGGACTATGCTGTTGTTGCAGTGAAATAAGCTCACTATATTGACAGTATGACTGTGAAGGAATGGTTTACCACACTTAATGGTAGTTGAAGCTGAAACCGTGACAAGTTGTAGTCGTAAATGATATGTACCACAGACTGTAAATAAACAAACGAATGTAAAAAAATGTTTATCGTGAATGACAGGGAGCAGTGCTTTCTCATTTGTTGGACAATTTATGGCAGTTTATTCCTGACACAGAATGACAACTGCAGAGAATTAATTTATCATTGACAATCTGTGAACATAATTGGTTTTGCGAAGATGTATTATATAACTAAAGGTACCGTTCTCTTTTGTGGTGTTCAGGGCTCATTCAAGATTTACCCACTGCCTGATGACCCAGGGGTGCCAGCCCCACCTCGCCAGTTCAGAGAGCTTCCCGAGAGCCAACCACAAGAGTGCCTGGTCAGAATATATGTGGTGCGCTGTATCGACCTCCAGCCTAAGGATAGAAATGGCATGGTGAGTTTAATATGAATCTACAGCTAATAAGCCACATGCCTTTAGTGATGATAACAAACTCCTGGTAAGATTTGACCTCAGAACATTTCATTAAGTCAAGTAAGGAAGAACAAGAAGATGATGGTTCTGCATTCTCATTTCAGTGTGACCCATACATTAAGATTACACTCGGGAGGAAAACACTGGATGACAGAGATAACTACAAACCATACACCCTCAATCCAGAGTTTGGAAGGTGACATGGAGATTTTTTCATCCGTTTAAATTATTTAGAAGCCTAAAAACATAAAGCAGCAATAAATATTTAATGTGCCCTTCTCCATTAATACCCAGGATGTTCGAGCTGTCCTGCTTCCTGCCTCAAGACAAGGATCTGAAGATTTCTGTGTATGACTATGACTTACTGAGCAGAGATGAAAAAGTGGGTGAGACAGTCATCGATTTGGAGAATAGAGTACTGTCCCGTTTCAGGTCCTGCTGTGGCCTGCCACAGACGTACTGTGTGTAAGTATCTATGTGCGCTTACAAATGAAATGTGACCAGAAAAAATCATATCAGTGGTACAGAAATCATATGCTACAAAACAGAATGATCTCTTTTTTGATTTCCCAAAGCTAAGCCTGTGTAGCTCTTCCTTGTGTGCTGTGATAATGGACATTTGAGATGTACAAGGATCCTATGGTTCTATTTTCTCACAGGTCAGGGATCAATCAGTGGAGAGATCAACTGAAGCCCTCTCAGATCCTCCAGAATGTGGCCAAACTGAGGGGTGTCCCTCCTCCACGCATAGAGGGAGATGGAAGCTCCCTGTCTTTCTCAGGAAAACAATACAGCCTGCAAGGTTTTGGTACATCCTACTCTAGAATCCTACAATCTTATTGTTAGATTTATTACTTTTATGTACAATCTCACTGACTGTTTCCTGATTTAATGTTTGCCTTGTTACTCTTGACTTTGTTCTCAGGTTGGCTGTTTGTGTCTGATATTAACATTCATGGTCTGTGGTATATTGTCCTTTAACCTTTATGTCCTTTGCAGAAGCAAACCACTCACATTTAGGCCCAGCCAGAGAGAGGCTGGCCCTGCATGTTCTCAGAAACCAGGGATTGGTACCAGAACATGTGGAAACCAGAACCCTGCACAGTTCCCACCAACCAAATCTGTCCCAGGTTAAAGCAACAGCGATAGCACTAATTCACAAATTTTTAGTGCATTTACAAGTTGTAGATTTACAGTATGAACACAATGCTCTCAGAAGGTAACATTTTAAGGTTGTTGTGTAATAGCTTTATCTAAAAGTGTTTTCCTATAAATATAGGGACGAATTCAAATGTGGGTGGACATTTTCCCCAAGTGCCTTGGTTTGCCAGGGCCTCCATGTGATATCACTCCACGCAAAGCCAAGAAGTAAGAAACTCTGCACAGAATAATTATCTTCTAGTATAACACATTGAAGGATGAAATATAGCGGTATATTTTATATATATATATATGTATATAACAGGTACTTCTTGCGGGCCATCATTTGGAACACAACTGATGTCATTCTGGACGAAACAAGTATCACTGGAGAAAACATGAGTGACATCTATGTCAAAGGGTACATTACCTGTCTCTTACCTTAACCCTTCATTTGTAATCTGTACTTGGATTTTTTAGGTTTAAATGTGCATTTTTGTACTCATGTATGCATCATTTGTGAATGTTTTTAGATGGATGCCAGGAATGGAGGGGGACAGGCAGAAGACTGACGTCCACTACAGATCCCTGGATGGAGATGGAAACTTCAACTGGAGGTTCATCTTCGGCTTTGAATACCTGCCTGCAGAACAGCTGTGTGTTGTCTCAAGGAAGGTGAGTGAGATCATGGATGAGAAACAAAGCTGTTCATAACCTCATCAGTTTTGTTGTGGTGACTTATTGGCAGGTAATGATCTGAATTAAATATGTTAAAACTTTTTACAGGAGCATTTTTGGAACCTGGACAAAACTGAATTTAGGATTCCTCCTAAATTGACCATCCAGATATGGGACAATGACAAATTTACCCTGGATGACTACTTAGGTGAAGCAATATTGTTATTTACTCCAATTAATGCCATGGCAAGGAAAATCCTTGAAAGACAAAGATATAATCTAATGTATGCAGTATATCCATGTACCAGGGAGACACATACTTATTTTCTATTCAAATTACTGTCACAGGTTCAGTTGAGCTGGACCTACTCAATCTGATCCCCCCTGCGAAGACCTCAGAAAAGTGCAGCCTGAAGATGCTGCCAGGGATGATGGGATCTGCCACCGCCAAAAAACCACAGCCCAACTCACTCTTCTCCCGGAAGTCTGTGCGAGGCTGGTGGCCCTGTGCCATTGAGCAGAATGGGAAACATGTGCTTGGTGTATGTTCATGTCCTCAGCACAGTTCTTAGTAAAGTGTTTTCCCCTGGATACTGTTTAATTCTGTGTTTCAAAATTTCACAGGGAAAAGTAGAGATGACACTGGAAATAGTGGAGGAGAAGGAGATGGAGGAAAGACCTGCTGGGAAAGGAAGAGATGAGCCCAACATGCATCCCAAACTGGAGCCACCAGTGTAGGAATATGTCTCTCTAAAACAAAACTATGAATTGTTTTGCATGAATTCACATAATGTGAACATTACCGTCTGTCTCCTTTCAACAGTCGCCCTGACACATCATTCTTCTGGTTTGTAAACCCTTACAAGACCATGAAGTTCATAGTCTGGCGCAGATTCAGGTGGCTTTTCATTGGAGGGATTCTTCTTCTGCTGGTTATCTTGTTCCTCGGGATCATGTTCTACTCCCTGCCTGTAAGATCTCACAGTTTGCTGATAATTTCTGTGTTAATTATGTCTGACACTACCACAAGTTAGTTTAATGTATTAAAAAGTTGATGGTACTTGGTTGAAAACAGTTTGAATGTTCATTGCCTTACTAAAACCGATTTCTTAATATAGTGGGTTTTAATTCACTAACTCAAAAATGTATTATTCTATCCACAGAATTACATCTCAATGAAGATTGTGAAGCCTTTCTCCTAAGAAACATTGTAGAGAAGCCGTGCACCTTACTGCATAAGAATCTACAGTCCTGCTTACTGTTACCATCCCTCAGAAATATGCAGTAACTTTCTTTGCTGATGCCATAGCAGACTGACATTCAGCATGTTCCTCTCATATCATGTCAGACCTGTCTACATTTTATTTTTGCATTTTCAGTATTACTTGTGTCACATGCCAAATCCAAATACTCTCTCTTATGTTCAACTTAAAAAAAAATAAAAGAATGTGAAGATTTTAATAAATTCTGATATTTAAAAATTTTTCAGATTTTGTGTGAAATATGTGGCTATGTTTGTTATGCTATCTCAGAATGGATGAACTTAGTAAAGTAAATCAGCAATACCAACACTAAAAAAAATATTCTGTCCATTTTAGCTGCATGTGAAGTGTTACATCAAAACTGTGATGAAGTAGACGTAAGCTTGTGTGAATGACTTTTTAAAAATATTTGTATTTCATTTTATAATAAAATTCCACTCATCACATAACATCTAATATGAATCATCAAAGTACCACTGAGGGACACGATAGCCAGAACTGCAGACAAAATTATAAAACCAATAAATAAACAGATATCCGAGGAAACAAGAACTTTAAATGAGTTTTACTGCAAATATTTTACGTGCAGTTGCAGGCAATGGAGTCTCATTTGCTATTCAAGTGTGTTTGAGGATTTCACGACAATACACTGCTTTTTGACACAGTTGCTAGGATACTAACTCACGATCCCGCCTCTTTGGCCAGGAACAGCGTTGTGATTGGTCAAGGTTTTCCTGCCGTCAAGGCGCAGCAGCTGCACCGCTGCAACAACGAAAGTAAACCAATAACCGAACGATAACGTTTTCTTGAGTGATATGTAGTCTGGAGAGAAATAGTTTATGTATAAAAAAAATAAATAAATAATTGTGTATTGCACCCCAGTCAGAAGTCTTTACAAAGACGGACATGCCTGTAAGTATCTCTTCGTTTTAACTGGAGACAGCGCTTGCTAGCTTGATCAGCTTGGATTAGGTTACTATAATCGAAGCTAGCGAATAATAGCTAACGTTAGATTTTGTTTTAGCCAATCAAAGCTAAGTTAGCTCAAGATGACTTGTGTTTTTTGCGCTGGAAATTCGGTCCTTGTTGGGGTAGTAGGCTAACCAAATCCTTCGTAACATCTATTGCGCCACTACTAATCGATTAACTGTTTTGTTTTTTTGACGTGAAGGTAATGTCAAAAGTATCGTACAAGGTTTGGTTAGTTAGCTTGCTCATCGTAGCTTTGTGAAACCTTTTTCGTGATGTGCAGCCCGCCGAGCGTGTTTGTTTGTACTGCATGATAGATATACTTGAAGGAAGAGGCTAAATTTGAAGCTGTTACATACCACTTTGTCATCGTAGCGCATTATGTGGAAAAAGTGGACCAAACACCTGTTTAAGTTTCAGTGGGTGTCCTCACCAAACGTCTGAGTGCAGCTTCCGTCCACGATTAGATCTTAATAAAGCTTAGTATTTTCCAGTCACACAGGAAAGTGGGCAATATGTTGGTGCTGTAACTTAGTAGGCATATATGAAATTCTGAAATATGTTGCAGCTTTTCAATGTGACAATATTTTTCTCTTTCCAGCAGTTAATTTCATATCGTCTTGTATGACCTGTGAAAGATGGATGAAGAAATGGATTCTCAAAAAAGGTAAGCCGTAAAGTTAACCGGTCCAAGCTTTTTGTTCAAGGCTGGACACATGTTTGTGCCTTGCATTGTTTTTGTACTGAACAGAAATATATACTCAGCCTGTAATATTTTATTAAATTTCTATCCACTCTATGTCCAAAATAAGGCAATACAAATTTGTTGTTTCGACACACAGCATCTTTACAACACTGAATGTCATGAAACAACCAGTGCATTATATTAGACATTATAATGGACAGATCATAAGTGGGGTCATAGTAATGAGTCACACATCTGACGTATAGTGTTCTTAAGGTTGTTAATGCTGCTTGTGGAATCTTGTTCCACTCCTCCTGAAGGGTTAAGTTTTGGACATTTTCGGGATTAGGATCACGCTGTCCATTGTACAACATGGAACTATTTCTTAGATGACAAATGGTGAAGTTGTGGACATTCAAGTGCCTGGCCACAGCCCTATTTTATTTTTAATGTTTTCTCTGTGTCAGAAAGAAAGACACTTGCATGCTGTGTTTATATATTTATTTAGTGTACATTTATAATTAAGGACTGTGCTCATAGGATACGCCTGTTAACAAGGGTGGAAAATGCATTCTGGGAAAAGGGAAGATGCATAATTAGGATCATAACGGTACATTTTGTCATCTGACCCTGCTAACACAACCTTCTCTCACTTTGTTTCCTCTCTGTCCTGCTGCAGCTTGACTGATGAAGTCAAGCCAGAAGAAGTAAAGAATAATGTTCCACCAACAAACTTAACAGATGGAAACGATGAACTCCTTTGTGAACCACAAATACCTGACTCTACAAACGACTGTGTGTTAACAGAGAACACACATGATGCCTCTCAGAATTCGATGGACTGTGGATCTGCAGGCGAACTGGATGAATCTGTCCTTGCAGGCAGCAGAAGTAATGCAGCTCAATTGCACTGTTCTAATGGGCAGAAATCTAAGAGGCCCAATTCGCCTGGTCCCCACCCTGTTAAAACGACCTGTGTTGCTGCACACTCACCAAATCCAAAACTCACCCTCTGTCTTAGTAACAGTCCCAGGAAGGTTGTAAGTACACCTAGTGATGTCGAGATGTTGAGTCCTGATAGTCCAGTCTGTAAAACCATGATCAACAACAACTCTGCAGATAAGGATTATGATGGCAGTGCTTGTGCAGAAGACTCGGGCTCTGCAAAGGCTCAGGTAATGGGATCTCAGCAGATTGCCTCTGAAGACTCTGATCCTGGAAGTTTGGCTAAAGAAAGAGTCCATCCTGTTGCCACGGGAACTGAGGATGCTGAGATAGCAGAGTGCAGTAGCTCATCTAATATGAGCCAGGACTTAATTGAGAGCCAGTCCAGTGCAATTTTCAAAAGGTACTTGTGAGCGTGTTCACGTCTCTCTACCACTTTTTGTCTTTTTAATCACTGAATTACCCTTTCCTCTTGTGTCCTTGTTCCATTGTATTCGCAATGTTCCTGCTGTTATACTGTAATAAATTGACCTGTTCTGCTTTTATTTTGTGCAGTGTTTCATTCGCATTGCATAATTTGGACAAACGATGGCTGGGAACACCCATAGATGAGCTGAACAGAATACCCCAGTGTGCTCCCCCTCTGTCTCACCTGAAAGCAGTGCCTAATCACACTGTCGCAGTCAGGGTGAGTCAACAGCCACTTGTTCGTTTGTGGATCTTTTTGTTTGCAGTCGTAACAATAATGTGTAAGCAGATGCGATTAGGACATTTTTGGTTGGACTACACTTGTTGATTTTTTCTTTTTTTCTCAAAGAATATTTTTTTAAATCTATGAGGAATAGAGGAGAGAAACATGATGTGTGAAAGAGAAAGCAGGGGAAGGACATGCAGTAAAGGTCCAGTCGGCTGGGAACTAAACTATGTCCCCTAACTCAACTGCAGGGTCGTCGCTACACTCTGTGCCTTATTAAGAGAAAAAAATTATAGGGAAAAGTGGGAGAGAGGATGTTAAAAAGACTCTTTGGATACAGACAGCGTGGATAAGAAATGAGGAGACAGTGCAGGGCCAAGTGAAGCCATCCTCCATGATTCCCTCAGGGCCTCTTGTCAGTAAAGGTCCTATCAGACTGCTCTCCACTGCTTATCCCACAGGAACACTATCAGTGCTGCTGTGTAGCTACAACTTGCTCTTGCCATCAACAACCACTGCCACCCAAACTAGACCCTACCCATCACTAAATTGCAAAAATGATTTTAAATTTGTAATTACTGTTTGGATAAAAATCACATTTCTACATTAAAAACAAGATGACTTTCAGTTGTTCAGTCAGCCAGCAAAGGGATGTATGACATATGAACAATTGTTGAGCTTGAATATTCATTTTCTATGCATTTAGCTTTATGATAAGGCATTCGGGCTTTAATAGTAAAAAGTGACATATTCCATTAAGATATTATTGTATCTTAAATTTTAGATTTTAAAATTATTGCAACATGCATATTTTTAATAAGCAAAAACAACGGTAACCTGTAAAGATATCATGTTTTCCCTGCCTTTTATTTCCCTGTTACAGACAGATCTCCTCAGAGAGGGAGAGGTCCCTGTCCCATACCCCACCAAGTTCAAAGATGCCTGGGATGATGTGTCAGTGAAGATGCCCTGCTCTGAGAAGAATCTGTTTCCTATGGAGACTGAGGTATACTAGTTGTAATGCTGCTCTTGGTCTTCATCACAGCCTTTCATCAAAACATGCCATTCTACTACAACATGGCTAGTTACTGCAGGAAGATTGTAGTAAAACACTGCATCATTTTGTACTCTTGTAGGATGGAGGTGGTGTCCAAAGTCGGTGGGAGCTGATCCACACTGCCTTGCAAGGAGGGTTCAAAAGTTGTCTAGATGTGAGGGTAAGACAACTGTGCTGATTTTGGCCAATTACACTCCTGCAAAACGTTGCTAAACAGCTTATCTTGCTGTCATATTGCCTTCTTCTCCTCTTCATGTTGGCAGACATAGCAGTTCAAACTTATGTTTGGACAACTCTTCTCCAGTAGTGTATATATTCTTTCACTAAAACTGAGCACACAGTTAGGTTGGTAAATAAGTGCCCACAGAGAGAAATTAGCAACATAAAGTAGTCTTTTAAACATTACTGCACCAATATGAGGGAATTTCTGCTCATACATTTTTCCAACTGAACTGCCACAGCAGTTTCTAATATCCAGAACCTATTCCATAAACAACCACATGGTGGCAGAGTTTGCAACAATTGTATTTTTTTTACATCATGTATAAAACAGGACTTGATATGCATTGAATAGTTTGTTAGTCTGTTTTTTGTACAGTGTTATATCTATTTTAAGTTATTTTTTTTAATGAATGAATAACTCCTCATTCTACTTTTCAGGATGCGATATTGAGGTATAACACAGCCCATGCAAAGAAATGGGACTTTACTGCCCTGAACCTTCTTTGCACAGAGGTAAGCTGTTCAAAACAGGATTGTTACCTGATTTTTGTGGGGTTGTACTGTACAAAAGATGAAGCATTAAGACTAAAACAGCTTTCCTAAAGACTACTGACAGTACTGTGTTACAAAACATGTCTTTTTCACTGAACAAAAATAATTTGAAATTCAGATTGAATTTATTAGTTGGGAAACCTCATTTACAAAACGTTTTTTCTCTGTAACAGGCTTTCATGTTTGCAGTTCAAGAGAATTACCATATAAATAAACATCTCATCAGTGGAGTGCAGCCAGTTATGTGTATCACAGTTCTGACAGCTGGCCCCTTGTAGATGCTGGCAGCATTTGTGTACCTCACCACGATTATGTTTTTACAATTTATCTTAATAAAGAATTAAGCTAAAGCTGAAAGTAAACTGGAGTTGTTATCGCAAAGGGAATCTGCTTTTCTTTGTTTGGCTGCAAGCCCATCAGTGTGTGCTGTCCCCTCACGGTACCTGGGGGTCTCAGGGGAGCAGCGTTCAGTTACGACAGATAAGCACAGAGCATAGCGGCAGCAGCTGTTGCAGGTGAATCAGGGGAATGTCATCCTTTCTTTCTGTCTCCCTCCTTTCTTTTAACACATCTTATACTCTGTTCAGACAGTTTGGGGTTGTCATTACAGACCTGTTGTTAGAGAAACTTCCTGCCCCATGGGATGAATATTACCTGTCTTTAAATGTTACAAGATAACATTTTAAAAGTAAAGCTTTAGTCCTTCTACAGAAATTCCCTCTGGAGAGGATGTAGTAGCAGTACTGCCTGTCTACTGCCAGCCTCACTTCGAAAATGAGTGTACATGTAGACTGTTACTGTTGGACTGTTACTACCCAAAGTGCCCATAAAAAGAAGACAGAGTCTATGGATGGATGGCAAATCAAATTCTGTGTAGAGCCTAACTGAACCTACATTTGGTAAAGCATATATTTTTTTGGTTAAATAATTTTTTAGGTAAATTGATGTCCCAGTTAGAGCCATTAAGAACAATATTATTGTTCTAATGTGGCTCTCACAATTAAGTGAGGTAATGTGATACCTGTTACAGTTCAGCCAGATTGGTATTCGAACCTAATGTCTGTCTCCGCTCATCAAGGATTACTCAGCTAAATTCAGAGCCATTCTAAAATTGGCAGTTTTTTTTTTCTTCCTCTCTGAAATAATTTCTCAGAGTAAGGCAGGGAACTCGGTAGATCAATAGCCACCTAAGTCTTTTTATAGCTTAATCCAATTTAATTAAAAGGCCCCATTAAATCTGTAAGGATGCTAAGTAAGGCCAGCCAGAAAGTTCCTCTTCCAGGAATCTATTGCATCAGCCACTCTAACTGTCCACTCACTGCCCCGAGCCCGGTATTTACCCCCTCTTTTTTCATTTCTTTGCTGCCGATGCATTTTACAAAGGGGAGTGGTGCTCGCAAGAGAAGGACAAGTCAAGGTTTAAATGTCACCAGTTGTTAAAAACCCCAGAATTTCATATCGTGCTAAGTAATTGGTGAGAATTACCGACTGGTTGCAATTATTTTCTGTTAATTTAATTTCCATCAGTTCGTGGATGCAAAATGAATGAGCTTTAAGACCATCAAGACAACACTTGTGCTAAAATGATTAACAGTTGCCATTCCACAGCAGTCACGTGCCATCCAAAGTGATTTATCTTTCACACACTGTCTAATGTAGTGAATTAAATGGTCTGCATTTTCAGCCATTCTGTGAACCCACCATCACAGAACTGTCAGTGTATGTAGATAAACAATACATTGGGTACAGTGCTTCTGTGCTCATAAAAAAAAATCCTCTTTTGCTGCGGCATGCTGTGAGTTTGAATGTGACACTCCTTAGCCAAGACCACCTAATTAAATCAGGAGCAACATTTTTGTAGCACTGAGGTAATTGTCAAGAGGTACATTGCCCCTGGGCCAGTGATTGACACTCCGCTCAATGTGTAATAGCCATAGGGGGGAAAAAAGAGTTATCCAAATTAGGGCTTGTCTGTAAATTGTCTTAGTGTTTCTCCTCTGCCCAATGAAACTGTCACCATGTCACTTTCTGATGAATGTCTGAGGGCTGAGCAGGAAAGCAGTCCAGGAATGAACATGAACATTCAGCAGCTAGACAACAACACACTCTATTTCACTTACATTGATGCTTTCTTGCTTGTTTTGTTTCTATCTTTCTCGCACAGTCATTCTAAACAGGATTGAAATATCAGTCTGACACTAAATGCCGTTGAAAAAAACATGCTAGACCTCTAAATTAAATTGTGAAATCCAGGTTTAAGAAGGTTGAGTTGCCAGGAAATTAAAATAACTTCCGTCCAGAATGGATAGAAGATCGATGTGTAATCGATCATTAGCCTATGCAGCACTAAATCTGGACTGTCCTGATGCAACTCAGTCTGTCATATTTATTGATGTGAAATATATAGTTTGTGTGTGAAACCTAACCTTGTGGCCAGCTGCTGTAGCTGTGGAAAGGCTGGGGGATCATCTTTCTGCCCTCATCCTGCCGCATCACCAACTACCATCTATTAGTCCCACAGGAACGCTTTATGATGTCTGCCAGCTCATTACTTCTGACAGCATTTAGTCAGACCTGCTCTGCAGCCATATAAATGCCCCTGGCCAAATCAACCACCAAAGACTTCCTGTTGAAAATCAAGCTTCCCTGCCACTCTCCCCACAAATGGTCATTTGCATTTGCTCCAGAAGGTCCATTTAATCAGCACAAGCTTCCCTGCTTACCTTGATAGAATAAGGCAAGTGATTGATGGCAGTGACATTCGAAGCCAATACACTCATAAATGATTGCGTTGTAAATCTGGGTGTATGATGGAATAACTGGGTGTTTATTTTAGAGGGAATTGCAGATGGATGCTGAGGTAAGCTGCAGGCTGAAGTATGGGTGCCTCGGCTGTGGCGAGCTCGTTCTCAGATTGATGGTAGTTTCTTCTGAAACAGATTCAGTGTAGTGAGCAGCTCTGCAGCATTTCCAGTTCTTTTTTCACCACTGAAGTGTTGGGATTATTGATATCTGAGAGGTGGGAGTTCACACTATAACAACAATAAACCTCGCTACCTTCACTGAGTTTTCTTGTTGGATATGAGAGAACATTCCTTAGATATTGGTTACTATTATTGGGTTATGACCTTAGAATCACTGTCAAACTCTTATTAGAGCAACTTTTCAGTGAGTAGATGGGTTCATATACTTTTCAGCACCATCTGGCCTCTTTGTTTTGACAATACAATACAAACCTTGAAACTATGTTGAAAAATTCAAGGTGAAAAGCAGTGTATGCTTTATTCTCACATTTAAAAAATATAACAGGAGTACTGGGACTTTTTCATAAATTTACACTTGGAAAATAAATGGTAGATGGTCCGCACTAATACCACCTGTCAACCTTAACTAAATTAGCTAAAAACAAGGCACTTTACAATCTGCTTCTTCTCCATCCATTTACACTTACTCACACGCCGTACAAGGTGCAGGGAGCAACTTGGGGTGCAGTGTTTTGCCCAGGGGCACTTTGGCATGTTGAGGGTCTGGGCATCGAATGGCAACCTTGCAATCAGTGGACAACTTGCTCCTTCCCTCTCCAAAATACAGTATCAGTGAATACACCTGCTTTCGTGGAAAACAAGGGTGTTGGAATTTCATATACAAACAAACAAACAGGAGCAATTTTTGTGATAAGACTTTTAGTTCTTTAACATTTTGGTTAGAAAAACCAGTGGTGTTACAAACCAATATGTCACTTCAGATATAATCAGTCACTCTGACTGCCGGATCCGAGTAACTGCCTGCCTAAGTAGGCAGTCAGCTCCACAGAGATATCCCATTTAACAATACTTTAGCTTGTGTGTTTGTTTCTCTTCTCTCCAGTATCTTGAGCATTGTGAGGTGCAACACCTTTTTGAGGTTGTTCTACCTGCTATGGTTGACCTGGCTCTCAGCGCTCCTCGCCTCTGCACAATGGTAAGTGTTCACTATTTCCCAATGTGTACAGTACACAATGTATGTGCAGAAGGTGCTTGTTTTGTTTGAGGATGCTACAAGGTGATAGTGGGTTAAAGACGTATCAGTTTTTAAGGTGATCGGGAGGGAGAATGTGGCAGTCAGCAGGGAGGAGAGGCAAAGAGTTAGATGGCAGATGTTTTACAGGATCAACTCATGAGTTACCACTGGTAGATAATGAATTCCCCTTTCTGGTCCATATCAAGAACTGCTTCATTAGAAAAGAGGACTGTGAGGAGAGGTTCATGTCATGTCCTGTCATCCATTTCATGTGTTATGCTTGTGCACTTGAGAAAACTCCACTTACTTCGTGCATTCAGTGCACTAAAATGGTACTAGTTGTGAATTTTACAATTCAGTCAGTTTGAACTTCCCCACTCAGCGTTCCTTCTCTGAGCAATAAATTCGGGAAAACAGGGTTGGATATTGGCCGCATCAAACCGCGAAGGGCCTCTCTTTTATTGACATCAAACAAGCTGATCCATTTCAGCGATCTTTTAAATGTCATCTCCATTCATCTTTGTTTACGTTGCCTGTCATCAATTACAGTCATACAAGAATTACTGGGTGGTATTTTTGTAATCATGTTATCTATTTCAGAGTCTTCAGTTTAATTTAATAAAGTGAATTTAGCTCCCGCTGTGGGCAGGATAGGAAAATCCCTCTAGTTGCTACTGGAGAAGCCGAGGGCAGAACGTAAAGTATGTTCCAGTTTAAGTAAAGGAGGGAATTTCTGGTACAGACTTCACCGCAAGAAAGAATTATTTGTAGCAGTTACATAATGAAGCTCTCTGACTCTCTCCGCTTTGTTTTGCAGTATTAAGCGTCAGGGCTAATGTTTATGTGTGTGTTATTAGAGCTGGTATTGATCTGCTAACTGGGCAGCCTTGGGAGGCTCTTTAGCCCTAATCAGTGAAGATAGATGGGCCCTCTGTGTCTGACTGAGCGAAGCTGGGGGAGAGCAAGAAAACCAGGACCTTAATTACTACCACCCATTTACCTAATGGAACTCTTCTTGTCTCCTCTCCTTGCTAGATTGCTAAACTAATTATTTTACCCTCATTAGCTGTCCATCCTACACTACTACACCCACATAACCTTGTATGTTTTTTCAGCATCTACTGTTGTTTCTCTAATCCCCAGTCTCCCAGCATTTGTCTCCTTGCCTTGACTCCACACTGTTGCTCTTGTCACTGTTTTGATTTTAAGTCTACTTTTCACTCCATATCTCTTTCTAGCCAATCCCTCTACTGAAGTCAAGGATGAACCATTCCTTGACTCTGTCTCAGGAGCAAATAGCCTGTCTTCTGGCCAACGCCTTCTTCTGCACATTCCCCCGACGCAACTCCCGCAAGTCAGAGTACTGCAATTATCCTGAGATCAACTTCTACAGGTAAAGGCAGGCTATCCCTGGCAAAAAAATTGGAAAGGCTCAGATCAATGAGTGGCTCATTTAGGCAATTGAGTGGGCAGAAGTCATTATTATTTTATTCATACAATGAGATGTGTCTCTTCAGTCCCACACAGAGTCACTTTGTAAGCTATTTAAGCAGGAGACAGTGCATATTTTAGTAGAGTGTGCTAAGATTGTTGCCCAGGTTTTGTTGGCATAATAATGGGATCAGGTTATCTAATATTGTTTTCAGTAGTGTTCTGTCCTCCAATTGGGCGTCAAATCAATTGAAAAATTAAAAAAATTCTGATTAATCACAAATATTTTTAGTTTTAGTGATCATTCCTTAGTGACCCTACTGTTCAAAGTAAACTGATTTCCATCAGGGGGCACTACTGCCTTGAAAACCCTTAATAGATGAATTCCTGTGTTTGCACTCAGCTTCCACTCATATTCTAAGTGTCAATTACAATTAAAGTTTCTTTTTTAACAGGCAGTAATATGATGAACTGATTGCAACCTGCTGTTAAACAAAGTCATAGCGTCTGGTGTCTCATTTGTTTTTGTCAAACAGCATACTTTTTTTTATTATCATTGTGATAGTGTATCATCTTATAGACTTGAGGATGGGGCTGTGGGCTGAGAATTTTTCTCCATGTTTCTGTTGTGGCTTTTGGGTGGGAGGGAGATCAGAGTAGGAGTGTTAAATTGGTGTTCTCGGTTTCTACCTACTCAGAACCAGTGGTCTGGTAAGAAAGCCTGGGATGGCTAATTGAAACAAATTGTTTTGATAGCCTGTTTTAAAGTACACACTTCTGTGTCTGTCTCTGGCTTTTTGGAGTCTTGAAGTGTCACTTAATTTGGAGGAAAGGAAAAGTGATGCATGTGTATAGTCAAAGCGAAACTTTCAAGAGTGATGACTGTTGTGGTTTAATGTGTGAAGTATGCGGCAGTATTGCAGGTTAGGCTGTCTGTCACCAGTTGTCTGGGAACTGTCTTTGGTAGCGATGTCCACCCATTTTTCTGCTTAAGAATGACTCGCAGGACAAGTTTGTGATTTTTCAAGGCTGCCTTGAAAACATCTAAACATTGAAATGGGTCAAGTCAATTCATAAGTTTGTCTAAAGCTTACATGAGAGTCAAGTGGATATTTCCTTAGTTCCAGTGTTTTCAGGATAAAATTTCCTCTTTGTGTTTCCATTTTGAGGTGAAGTAGTGGGGTAGTGACAAAAAAGGGAGTTTTGTTCTAAAAAGGCAATAATCTCTTGATATGGCTAACTCAGGCAATTCTGCTGTACAGATTGGTCTGGCTGCACCTCTGTATCACTCCACTATATGGGAAAAAAATCAACTGAAAAAAAGTATAATGGCTGTCTTACATGATCCCAATCCTCAGAAAAACAGAATGTTTTAGGTTGCTAGCCTGATGATTATTACCTCCGCCAAGGAGGTTATGTTTTTGCTGGCGTTTATCTGTTTGTTTGTTAGCAAGATAACTTGAAAAGTTATGAACGGATTTTAATGAAATTTTCAGGAAATATTGATAATGGGACAAGGAAAAGATTGTTTTAATTTTGGTGATGTTCAAAGGAGGAGACATAGCTCAATAGGATGAGCATCGTTCTACAAAGCCGCGGGCCCTGGTTTGAATCCTGTCAGTGCCAATAAAAAAAAGTTTGTAATTGTAATTGTAAATCACAATATGGGTGGAAATGAGCTGCTTGGCAGAGGTCTGCGCTCTCCGAGTGCTTTTCTAGTTTTTCTTGTATCCTGTACTGAAGAAGGTTTTGAAAACAATAACGCTAGCCAACGGAAGGGGAGGAAAAGCCCAGTTGAAAAACATGGTCAAAGGCAGACTTATACATGCAGCATACATCTAGTGAGTCAGAAAAGCTGCAGATAAACTTAGGAATGCATTTTGGCACAAAAGAAGTTCTTTGGATTTTGTCCCCCCATCTCTTACGCTGAAATCACCTCAGGAATGGATTTTGTAATAGTCAGAATAAAAAGGTGAAATATACCAGCTATGTTAGTGTTCATATGGACACATTACTGTTATTTTAAGACAAACTTGTGACATGAATGACTCTGAGCAGATGTCTAATTGAATCTTTTGGGAATTTTTCCAAGCATTTTTCTGCTCACTGATAATGACTAGAAAGTTGAGATGTTGTTTATAGGTGAGGTGGAGTCGGTAACAGAGTTATAATGAGATTTTGCTACCGGCTTTACTACTCTATTTTTGGACAGTTAGTGCCTTGGTATACCCAGGACATTGTCCAGATATCACCCCAACTCAATTTTCCCCAATTTGCTCGAAGCACTTTCTCCTCATTAGTGATATTTGTATTAAGTTTTGGTAGTTGCCTGACAGACTGGAGATGTTGGTTTTGTAATACTTTATCATGGTAGTACTTACACACTTAACAGAACATGATGTAGGTATATTAAGCACTGTATAATTTTGATATTTCCTGCAATCTGCAAGGGTCCTTACTGCAGTCCAGGGTCTAATTAACTATCTGCTCCTTCCTGGTGGTTGAGTTGCATTATTTTATGAATCCCAGGGTCCTATTGATTATCTGTGACATACCCAGCTTCAGCTGCCTCATTTTATCTGAGCGTTAATCATACTTTCCGTATCACCATTTTGTCATCTGTATGAGTGCAATATATCTGCCTCTGTAATAATGTAAGCATTGATTCCAGTCGCAAAGTTGGCTTTTTCAGAACCACTTGGGCCTGCCTTCACTATCAGCATTTCAGCCTGCAGCGAAATACAGGGAAGAGCAAGAGGAGGGGGAAAAAAGTCTTGGTCTTTCTGAAGAGATGAGACAAGACAACCACTGCAGTCTAAAATGGGCCCGGGATTGTTACTGGCCCTCCCCTCTCTCTCTGTAATTGAGGGAGTGTCCGTCACTTTGCTTATCGGCTACAGTAGCGCTCTGTCTTGGACAAGCAGAGCAGCAAGCAATCTGCTGATTGCTGTTTTGGCAGAACTGTCAAGGTTTGTCCTCTGTTAAGTGATGGATAGATTCAAGGGGGAGGATAGAAGGCAGGAGACTTATCTCTTTAGCTTGTGTTTTCCTCTGTTTGAGAAGAAAATGACACAGGGAGCTCGTTTAGCAGTTTGGTCAACAATGAAAGCTCATTACTGAGGAATAAGTCCTCTTTTTTTGGCCTTCCTCATTTGCTAAGGAGCTGAACAACAAGTAATGCCAAAACTGTCAGAAATACTATGTGCTCTTTGTGTAGTAGATAAGCTAATGGTGAATAAGAACCAACTACTTAATGTGACTCCTTAAAATAACAATTGCTGTAATATATTTTGTAACTAAATCCTCCATAATTAGTTGCCCTTCTCTCTTCAGCAATGCATGATTTGTGGCTACACTGGAAATCTCACCCTCATCCATTTGTGTTTCATTTACAGTACCTCATAGGCATGTTGTCCTCCAGGGTACATTATGGCAAATTGACACTGACTAAGGGAAAGAGTTGGGTGGGGAGGGG
>OMNN01101745.1:0-53068 GCA_900302755.1 Chromis chromis
CGTGTGCTCTTCCGATTTCCTCTCAGGGTGTCCTATGGGGTCTGCCAACATCCTGGTGCCAGACCCCATAGGACACCCTGAGAGGTCCTCTTGTCCATGCCCAATGGTTCAGAGCCTTTTTGACCACCTAAGGGGGACCAACACAATATTAGGCAGGTGGTCCTAATGTTATGCCTGATCGGTGGATAAAACCAAGTATTAAATGTGTCTTGTTTTAATGATATGTGGTGTGGTAAAGAACTGGCATCAATTTACTCTATTTTATTACTGGAGTGAGAAGTTCAAATGGCTCAAATGAGTGTGAAAAAAACACTATTACCGGTATTTTATTTATTGTAAAGTTACTATTAAAGGATGTCGTTACTTTTAGGTGCTGAATTTGTTCACTGAAGGGAGAGGCGGAATTAAAATCCTCCAAATACAACGAGGAAAGTTGTTACAAGCTAGCGAACACATATGGGTGAGGAAAACACTTAAAGGAACAGGTAGAGATTCTTATCATCTCTGTGCATTAAGTCCAGAAAACAGGCCTAGATTTGCACAAAGACTGAAAGCAGGAAGAAACAGCCAGCATAGCTCTATTACAAATTAAACACCCACGCTAAATCATCATATTTATATAGTGTGCTGGTTGTTACTCATTTTACATTATAATAACAATAGAAATGCAACAAGTCTATCTTGTAATTTTACTATTCTTGCCCAACAGCTGCTGGGTGGCAGCGTCTTAGCAGCTCTGTAGCATCAATAAAGTTGCCAGGTTTGGATCTTGTACTTATACAGCAAGCAGCTTGAACATTTAAGAAAATAAAATTGATTACCCAGGAGTAAAATTACAGATATCAGCAACGTCATTTTGACTAGTTGTAGTTACTCTGTGACTAGTCAGAATCTGACTAGTCACAATGACAATGTTTAATTAAGTTTGGACTCATCAAAATAATACTTGCCAATTATCTCAAATGTTATTAAAACTAGTTGTTGTTGTACCCGATGCTGCTCATTTGAGGCTTCCTGTTGGATACCAGTCCATCTAAGCATTTGAACAGCTGGAGCAGAAGCAATAGTGGCTGCTGTGATGGATAAGATCATTAGAAAAAAACGCCAATAAATAGGAAGAGCTCGTCAGCAAATAGTTTGTGGAGAACGAGAGCTTCATTCATTAGAGACTTGTGGTCGAGATTTACCAGAACTTTGGCCTCAAGCTGCTCTGACATGGCGGTAAAACAGTTTGTCATATGCAGTGATGCCAACTTCATTTCCTACTTGATGTAACTACAGAAATGTGCAACATCATTTAGTCTAAACTCTTAATTGAAGATATCTTGGACTACATTATGAGAAACCTGCAACATCATTCTGAAAAGTTGAGTTAAGATATCTGAAAAGGACAATGCAGAAATCTTGAATTGAGGAGAATTAAAGAATCTTGAACTAAAATTATGACTAGTCAGAATTCAAATGTAGATATCTGAAACTAGATATCTGCAATTCACACTGTAGATATCGGCAGCTGAAGTGTTAATATCTGAAATGAACAACCTCTTATACATGAATGGTAAAAGTGACATAATTTGTCCTGGAGGAATGATAATGTGGATATCTGAAATGTTCTTTTAAATGAGGAAGAATTGAATTCAAATGAATATTAAATGTACAAATGGCTAACCATATGCTCAAGTATGATTTAATACTGGTTACAAGCTTGCTGGCTAACGAGACATGTCTGTACCAGTGAGAGAACTTTTTAAGCATAGTTTCCTACACTAGCTGTTTCCACCTGTGTGCTAAGCCAGTATAAACATAGTAATGTCCACTGCTGCACAGAATGCACAGAGATTCTTATCAGTCTGACTGGGTAAAGTGACAAACGTGTATTTCTTCGAATCCTCTCAGACTGAAAAACACAGGAGTCTGTTCACTCGGATGTCAAACGGTTACTGTGCATGGCTTAAAACTTTGTGCAAAGCTTGAGCCACGGCAGTTTTTCCTCCTGGAGTCACTGAGGCACTACTTCCTTCAAAGAAGCCAGGGCTGAATGGATGCGGACGTGAAGCCGGTTCTCAAAGTCGTAGCCTGTAAAATCCTCCTAGAGAACATTTGAAATACACAGATGTGAGAAATCTGAGGAAAATAAAATTACCCTCCAGGGGAGATGATTGATGTGTGATTATTTTTACCTTTGCTTGAAGTAGCAATGATCTCCCCTTTCCCACTGTCTGAATTGCAAATATAGAAACTGAGTGTTACAACTGAGCACGGCAAACCACACTGAGATAACTAAAAATCTGAGAGCCGTGTGCAGCACACTGACCTCTGGTTTTCCGAGGAGAACACATCCCAGCTCGTAGACGGCATACGGCTGAACATATGAGTTGATCTGTCGCCCGTACTCGTCTCTAGCAGCCAGCTGGAAGGACTGGATCGCAGACGAAATGAACAGGAAGAGCAGGATGAGTAAAAATAACCAGAGTGGATTAACTGTCAACACATTCAGCTCTGAGTGATACCTGAAGAGCATCCCTCATATTCCCATGACATTTATGAATGGCACCAAGGAGAAGATGTTTCAGGCCTCTGCATGAAGCTTCATCTAAACTCTGTAACACTGAACACACACCAGAAGAAATCATCACAAAGGGCACAGAATTTTAAAAATCTGGCATCTGCATGTTTTTTTTCCTGAATCATGCAGGTTACACTCACCCTGATTCATTATGTGCAGTTTAGATGATGAGCAGTTCGGCAGCGCTTTCCACAGATAAAGCACTTCGATTACGCCGAGGATGCATAGCTCTCTGGTGGGCGAGATCTTCCTCAGTCTCTCAGCCTGCAGGTAGGAATCACACAGACATGGAAAACTTTTGTGATTCACTCGAGATGACATTCCAAAAGAGGGTGAAAGTTGCAGTGATACCCACCCTTTTGACAGCAAACTGCTCTATCTGGTTGTTTTTTCTCTTGAACAGCTTCTGCACATCTTTGAAAACTCCGCTCGCTCCATCTAGGTCTCCTGCAGCCCCCTGACACACTGAGAGGAAACACAAAGAGGACGCTTACTGCCTTTGGGGTTCACACTTTCTCTCTGTCTGTCTTTCTGGTAAACTAGCCATTGAGCCTCCCAGTTGGGGTCATGGAATGACTCCATTGTGTGTGTTTTTTGTGCCTTATGCCAGTTAATATGTGCAAACTCTTGTCCAGGATTGACCCCTGCAGTACCTGGCTGCCTCTGACTGATTGGAGACCTGTTCTCCTAATCACACTGCAGCTGTAATTTGCTTTAAAAGTGCAGCAAGTCTGACAATCGGAGCAGCAGTAGTCTTGCTTTGCAAAATCACTTCATAGAACATGATGGTTTGGTTTTATCTCACTATCATTCTGCTATAAGGAAAAAAATGCTCTGGATTGTTTGTATTCCTTTAATCTAACCACAGTCATCTTGGGCATGGCTTGGCAAAGGATGCGGCTTCATTGTTCCCTCAAAATAGTGACAGATGGAATTGTTTTGGTGGAACATTTGCACACAGGGAGACAAAATGGATAAACAACCCAAAAAAACATTAGCAGGGCCGCTTTACTGCGAGATCCTCAACAAAACTTAAAATTTTCAGTGTGAAAGTTTGCTGCTCGGATGTGGCTGTTGTCGTTTTCTATAGTGAAAAAAACAGTAATACACAGCTAGTGGAGGAGAAGGATAATGCTTCCTAAAATGAGCGTCCAGTGGCAGGTTCATACTTGAATTGGCTGTGACTTGATGTGAGCAGCTCCTCTGTACCTCTTATTCTGTAAACACTTACGAGTGGTAACTTGGTAAGTGGTTATTTGTGGTTTGGGTGTATTCTGTAGCCATTTACTGCTGGTTACCAGAGCTTTGATTTGTTTCACTAAGGCACTCGTTATGGTGCCTGGAAATTCCGACCAGACACCTGTCACCTTTCAGAGGTTGGTAAACATGGTCCTGGGCTCACTTGACAAACTCCAACATCTGTCTGAATGATCTCACTGTGTACACCCATACGTGGAAGGAACACATGCAAATTCTTAGGCAGGTTTTCACTACACTCGTACAGGCTTCCCTCACTCAAATTTTAGCCAAGTGTAAGTTCACAAAAAGCCACTGTAAGCTCTTCGGGAAAGCAAGTGGTAGCAGACTTACTCTGGGCTCACACTACTGCAGTTCCAGATTGATTTGCCCTCGTTTCATCACATCTGAGAATCAGAGGAGAAATCTGGCCTTGGATCTTGGTCTAAACCGATGATTATTTGGTAATGTGAAGGGTTTACAGACCCAGTCTTAAATCCAATGAACTGCTCGGACCATCATCGGGATGGTTAGGATTATGACAAAAAAAACATTTTTTCATCCAGGATCATTTAGCCTTCTGCTTTTGTTTTTTCTCACTGCAAAAATATTATTAAAGCAAGTTGTTGCACAACAGTCTCCATTTTGTTTACATCCGTTTCCCCATTACATCCCATGAAACTGGTGCTCTACTACCTACTTGCTTCCTCTGACACAATAATCCTAATAACATGTCCTGCAATATGTGATGTGAAATCATCTTCCAGTCCTGTGGCGTGTTCATGTATGAGTTTAGAAAGAAAAATATCTGTGAAATTTCCCCTTATGTGCATGATGCAACCTGATTTTAAAATTCCTGCATTGTGAGCCCAACTTTAGGTAATTTCACACACTTGCACACACTTCTTTCGCATCCTCTGTTAGACACAATAACTTGAAGGGAAGGTACTGCCATTGTTTTGGTTTGTTTCTGCATCGTAGCTCTTTATGTTGGAACCCGTTTAGTTTCATTCTTTTCTTTGATTTAGCAATGCCCGTTTTGCAGTTTTACCTAATTTGTTTGTTAATCATGTTACTCAGCAATAGATGACCTTGCTAAGCCTAAAACAACTGGTTTTATGTTGCTTCACTGCACTCAAGTAAAGCTGAGACATAACGGGACACACAGAGAAGCAAACCCAGCAGCGTGAGTGTTCGTTAGTGTGTGTCAGACTTACCTCCGGTCAAGTAGGCATAGTAGCACTGTGACCAGCGTGACTCATTCTTCAGTCTCTCGAACGCCCTGTACGCATCCTCAAAGTTCATCTCTATCATGCTACACCAACCTGGTCCGGAGAGAAGCACACAGAATAAAATGAATCCCTCGCTGCGCTTCACATCTGCTGCCAGTATGTCACAACTAACCTGATGAGAAAACACGTACCAATCTCATAGAGACACACATGCTGGATCTCTCTTTGGTCTGATGCAAGCTCTAATGCATCATGGAAACAGGCCAAAGCACTGTTGATATGGCACTGGGGACAGAGGAGAGAGCACACACACCAACAGGTAACGCTAATTGTGTTAGACACGGACTACATGCATGTGTCGAATGGCAGAGTAGATGGTAGGTGGATCAGATGCTGGTGAGTTAATGAATCGTTTCACATGCATATTAACTGTGTGTTTGAACAGAGAGGCTGCTGGATGAAAGATTATTTTCTGATTCTACTGTGGTATTTCTCATCAAGTGTCTTCATCCAGCATCAAACAAATAGACAATTTGCAGCTTAAACAGACTGGCTAAAGCTTATGGTTAATATAAACTTAAAGCCTGCAGTACGTACCTCTAGCCTTTGAACTCGTCCTTTAAAGAACATGAAGAGAGATGAGTTGGGGTAAACCACTGACTTTCTCTGCAGAATAGCTTTGGCTTCCAGCAGCCCTGCATGTGTGTCAGAGCCGTCCAGAGCAAAGAAAGGCAGCACTACTGTGTGGTACCACAAGAGGGCCAACCTGAGCAACAAAACAACAGACGACAGGGTTCAGTTTCTGTATCTGAGTCTGAATTGGCATTAAACTGAATATTTACAAAAGCTTGGACTTCTCCTCTACGTGGCTTAAAATTTGAGCCTATAAATGAACTCTCCAAGCTTCTGTGCAGCGAATAAATGGAGGCAGTCATGAAAATATTTTGAAATCTGCTCTTTCCAACCTCTAAAATGGACTTAATCGGCTAATAAGGATTATGTGTTTTGATCAAAAAGCCCTTTTATGTGGAAAAGTGGACATTCCTTTATTTAATTTCATAATTCCAGAGGCTAGAGGCAGAATTGTTCTTTACCTTAGAGTCAAATTTATTTGTTTCGATTAAAAAAACATATTAAAAATACATTAAATTCTAAAAGCTCTCACCTGTCAGAGTCTGTCCTGGAGCTCAAAGATCTCAGTTAGATGGCATATGACTCAAATTTGTTTGGATAATAGTTGTGTGATGAAATTAAAAATATTTTCTACTTAGTCTCTACTTACTACTTTTAAAATGTGAAAATAAATGTTGGTTTCATTTTTTTCTTTTGGAAGCTGCTATTTATTTTGCAACTAAATGTTTTCCTATTTTCATAGCTCACATTTATTGATTGTTGATTGTTTTGTCAGCTTTAATATTCCATCTACAATTACTTACAGGAATTCATATTCACAACATAAAACATATTTCATTTTCATGTGCAACAAAAAACAAGAGAGATGTTCTTTTTGAATAATAAATAACAATGGACAGATAATAAATCTACAAAAGTAAAGCTGATGTAGTATTTTGGCCAAACACATCATTGACATATTACAACCTTACAAACCTGACTGTCTATTACACATCTATCAAAAACACCATTTAAGTAAGTGTAATAGTTACTGTTAATTAGCTCTGTTTTAGCCTCTAGGTTAGTAATTTTGTCTGTTTGTCATCTGGAGCTGGGAAGGTAAAAGACTTAATCAACAGAAACAGCTGATGTGTGAAACAAATCGGTAAAGCAGTGGCCTGTAAAACCAAAATAATCAGCTGAACGACACAAAAGCACTCCACCGAGCTGGAGGGCACTGCAGAGATGGACAAGGTTTATCTGAGTGTTCAACACTTTTCATTTTACGTGCAGTCCTTTGATCCATTAACAAAAAACTGGATTAAAGCAGCTTTAAATTAACTCTATATTTAATACATAGTTGTAAATTAACTATTGCTGATTTAAGACTGTGTATTAACTGTCCCTCTGTGTTAGAAAATGGTGACTTACGTAGCCAGTGGGGCCTTCATGTCTTTGCTCTCGCTCGCGTACATCAGGGAGGACAGGCCCTGGAGACGGTCACCAGGGAAACCCAGCAGGTTGATAATCTTAAGCAGGTGAGGCGGCACCATGGAGATGCACAGGTGGAAGAGGCCGTAGCCGAAGCTGACGGAGCCCTTGAGTCGGTCCAGAGCCTCGGCTGTCACAGCGTTCTCCACCGGGGCGTTGTGGTTGGCGTTGTCCGTTGACAGGGACTCCTGGTTGCCGGAGGGCCTCCGCTGACACGTCTCCTGCAGCTGGCTGATGTCACTGTGGCACTTATTGTACATTTTCCAGGCCTTACGAAGAATCCAGCCGCCTTTTATATATGCTGTCAGTGGAAGCAATAAACAAGACACGTTTGATGGGTGTTGCGTAGTGAGGTGGAAGACCAAGACCAGAATTTTTCATAATTGGGTTGTTAATTAATCTAACTGCCTTAGGACTTCCATTATCAATTTATCTGCTGAACACTTTTAGTCAAGCTAGCAACAAAACATTTCTCATCAATGGGTCCGCCGATAGCCTAGCGGTTATGTCGTGCGTCCCATGTGCAGAGGCGTAGCAGACGAGCCGGGTTCGAGTCTGACCTCGACCATTTGCCACATGTCCTTCCCCACCCTCTCCCGTTTCTGACTCTATCCACTGTCCTCTCTAATAAAGGCATAAAAAGCCTCTAAATAAGTCTTTAAAAAAACACATTTCTCATCAGCCTTAGTTTTACTTTGTGTTTGATGATAATTAGAAAAATGTTAGCACGCTTTTATTTTAAGAAATTCTCTCAAGGCATTCCTGAAATATTAAATCACGAGAACGGGACGGATCCACGACAAGAAACAGTAATTAAAAGGTTGTTTCAACTACTCTAATTTTACATGTGTGTATTTGTGTAAAACTTGAAGCCAAGAACAAAGAGGACTTAAATGATGACACTGACTTCAAACATTACTAATGCAGTCAAAACAACACAAATACATGACATTCTGGACTCAAGATATGGAGTTATTTCTTATAACACTGACAGATTTGTTCCTGCTCTATATAATACATTTGTTAGCCACAACATTAAAACCACCTTCTTAATCTTATGCTTTGGGTCCTGTGGGTCGAGCCTCCGTGGATCAGGTTTGTTCCAGCCCATCCCAGAGATGCTCAATTGGACTGAGATCTGGGGCGTTCCTTGAGCTGCTACTGAGCAGTTTTGGTGGTGTAGCATCACACATTGTTCTGCTGGGGGGTGCTGTTGCCATGCGGAGGTGTGCTCAGTGTGAGGAATGTTTAGATGGATGGTATCCGTCAAAGTAACATCCGCATTAGTGCAAAGACCCAAGATTTCCCAGCAGAACGTTGCATTGTTGCAAGATGATCAATGTCAGTCACTTTATCTGTCAGTGGTTTTAATGTTGTGGCTGAAACCGTATATGTAAGTATGACTTCCTGTCCTGTCATGACAGACCAACACTGTCATGACTGATGTACATTTAGGTTGCACGTTTGGCTTGTGGGTAAAATGTGATTACCTGAGAGTTCCTGTTTGACGAAGGAGAGCACGGCGAGGTACACTTGGCAGTCAGCGACAATGATCTGTCTCTGCAGTCGGTCTATGACAACAACACCGGACCTCTGTGAGTCCATCTGCAACACATACACACATGTTCAGTCAGCAATGTGGCTCTACCAGCTAGTTTCCTCAGCAGTCGGTTGGCAGGCAGAGGAAGAAGGAGTTTTCTGAATGACCCAGAGCTGCTAGACCACCCCTGGACTCCCTCACTCGGTTTGCTGATTAAATTTCACAGATGTACTAATTTAATCTGCGAGTGGCTTCGGCATGATCTCACTGCTGCCTGCATCATTACGCCCGATGCTGAGGATCTTAACATTGTTATCTGAACTGCAGTCTGTTCTGGCGGTGATATCAGGAGATGTCGGCAACAATGGAATCCATCTAAATGTGCAAATTGGTGTTATCAGCATCTCTGGATTTCAATTCTGCTCCATTTTCTGCTCAGCTTAGCTCTCCAACAGTCCACACAATACACTTTAGGACTTTTTTGTACATAGTTTTAGCACTTACGCTCTTTTTAATCTTGTTTCTGATTGTCTCTATCACTCCGGCGCTGTCACTCTCACACAGCTTCTCAGTGGTCCTCAGGTCATCACAGGCCGTCTGCATCTTCTCCTCCTCAAATGTCATCATGGCATTCTGCAGGGAAATGCAGATTAAACTGGTTATCATTTGTCTGATATATCTCAGTTGAAGGGAATCACAAAACCTTGTATCACACTCTGATATTCAATTGTCGTGGTTCACAGAGCAGATTTATGCTTGAGCCAGCTCACAACCCTGTTATAAAAGTGTCCGAGTGTTATGTAATAGTTTTAAAAAGCAGGCAAGGACAAAGGGCGTCTTTCTGCATCACAGTGAATGGAGGAACACAGTGACATCTGTACAGCTGTGTGGGGGTGAGAAGATGCTTCCCAGCTGACAGAATCAGAAACTCTTGCTTTTGGATCAGTTTGAGCCAAGCAAAACAAAAACAAAACATAACTGAAGGTGATAATACTAAATAAATGAACAATTATAAGACAGTTTTTCTCAGTTAACAAGACATGTGCAATGAAACTAGGATCCAACTGATCCGTATCATCACCTTCTTTTCACAGCAGAAGTTTCCTCTTGCTTGTTTCACACATTTTTCACAGCGTTTCTCAAAACACAGATCTCGTAGAAAGACCCAAAATTCATTTGTTCACAGCTGATATAAATTACTTGTATAATTATAAATCTCTAATGCACATGTGTGAAGCTCCTTTGCACAACTTCCCAATCAGAAATAGTTTGTTATCTATGTATAAAAGATTCCACCTCTATGCTGCTATTTGCAATGATTTCTCAAAGAGGCCAAAGGAAAGTAAAGGCTTGATTATAGTCATTTGCGAACGCGCACACAGACACGTATATGCTGTTATTAAACTACTCTTCTAGTCCGATTGGAAGACTCCATTCCATACATGCACATATCTATGTATTCCACACATGCACACTACTGCCCTTGTAGCTCAGTCGCCACCCACTTTGTGTCCAGACACAAATTTTGTTCTGCACAAGGCTTCAATTTCATCATCTCCCTAAGAGTCTTTGTGGACCCCTTCACGGACGTATGGCAGCCCAAAATTGGTGTGACTGCACTACGAGGGCAATAATTTACAATATTAACATGTCCATATGGTTGTATTTTACATGCAAGAAGGCACATCATGAGTGAAACAAGCAGTGAACACCATGACTGAGTATTTCCACCTTTAAACTACTGTGTACCAATGACAATCTCAATAACACAGATTCAGACTTCCAGGGTTTCATATGTTACAAACCTAAGAACCAACTCTGCCAGCTTGCAGGGTGGGTGTAGAATTGGTTTCCAGTTGGAATATCTATAGTTTATAGCTTATAGGTGAGCTGGTGTGCTCAAGCTGCAGCAAGCGATGGAGGGGAGGATGGAGAAAGAGTCAGGAATACTAGATCTGTGTCTCGGGTTTTGATGACGGTGATTGAAAATGCACAAGGCAGCACTTTCTCTTTTTGGCGTATATCAATTTCCACAGAAAGTCACACATGACTGTATGTGGGAGACTGACTGCAAGGGACTGCACACATTTACGCCTTGTATTGTAATTTGTTGACAGAAAATGTTAATGTGATACAGCAAAGAAAAAGAAAAGACTCTTTTACAACACTGCATAGCACAAAAGAAAAAATACATCAGAGCAGATGCCTGCAGAGGCTGGATAAGACATTCCAAAAGATTCTCTCTCCGCTGCAGTGGAGGGAAGAGATCTGCTGTGATGTGGATGAGAATCAGTGGCCCGATAGATGAGAACATCGTGAGATGAATAAAGAGTGTACTGTAATTCACCATACAGCACTGCGTGTACAGTTCTGTCTAAGGAGTGCTTCTATATTCCCAATTCTGCATTTGTTCTATTGTGCCATGCAGAACATTAAAGCAGTGTAGTCTTTTTGTTTTCACAATGACATGATCATGTCAAGGCACATTTACATAAACAGACTATTAGAAATGTATGGAACATATGCTCAACAGATTATGATATAGCTGGTTTAACAAATGTCCACGTTTTGACTTAAACAATGAATTAATGCCCATATATTTAATGGGGTGAGACTGTTCAACAGGTAAACAGTAAAAGTACCAAATGCAGCGCCTGTGTGAATAATCGTACTTTAACAAAAGTACATAGCAGCAAAATGTAGTTAAAGTATTGAGGTAAAGTCTTGGTTTTTCTTGGTCCCTCTGACTGATATGTCATTCTATCTGCCATCATTATAATATTATTAGTGAAGCATCAGTGTGTCAGCAGCATGTTACTGTTGTAATATATCCAGTTTTATATACAGGAACAACAGATAAATCTGAGGGCTCCAAACAAGATTAATGGGAGAGGAAAGAAGAAATGGGATCATTGGAACATTTATTAATTGGGCAGTGGTTAGGCCCCTGATTACTGATCAGAAGGTCAGGGGATCGAACCCCACTGCGGCCACTGTTGGGCCCTTGAGCAAGGCCCTTAACCCCTGACTGCTCCCCGGGCGCTGCACCGCAGCAGCCCACTGCTCCTGCCATGTAGAATGGGTAAAATGCCAAGGGGATTAATAAAGGTTAAATTATAATTATTATAAAATGAAACTATGTGGGAAAAATCACTTTAATCTGTAACTTTGTGTTGCGATCTAGAAGCTTGTTTTATTGTCGATTGTGTAATGTAATGTGTGTGTATCTTAAAAGTAATCAAAGCTGCCAGATAAATGTAGTGGAGTAGAAAGTATAACATTTCCCTCTGAAATGTAGTGGAGTGGAAAAATAAATGAGCATAACATAGAAATATTCTGGTGAAGTCCCTCAAAATTGTACGCAAGCACATTACTTAAGGAAATGTACTTTTCACCACTGAGTACCAGCCTGACATAAGCAACTGATGATGTAGGAAACAGCAGACAGTTGTACAAAGCATTTGCATGAATGTGCCAAAACATTTGCAATTTGGTCAGAAGAATCGCTTTAATGTTTTGCGCAAGTGACTGGATGATGTGGAGGATGAACAAATTCTGATCTGAGAAATGTCCTGAAGCGAAAGAGAATAACTGTAACCATCAGTGTAAATGATGGTCAGATGTCGCCGCCCCCACTGCCTCCAGGACGGTTTATTATCTGGGGACAGAGGATGACATCATCTCTGGCTTCATGCTGCACGAGTGTCGACACGATGGGGAGTGACAGAGTGTGTGTTGTTTGTTTGTGTGTGTGATGGCCACGCTGTGAAAAATCTCTCCCTCTCTCTTCAATGATGGACAGTAATGTGTGTCTCTGCAGGAGTGATGCTGCTCTTGAGAGGGAGATGCATCCATTATGTTAATGGATGGAAAAGCAAAGCAAAGGAGAGGATGCTGGTGGTGACAATGATGCAAACACTTTGACAGATTAGGTTATCTGAGGTCTCAATATCTGGGCGCTTTCTTTATGAATTGTGACGCTGTGAGCTTGATTCTAATTCTGCTCCTGTATCCAGCAACTACAGGTGAAAAATAGCCTCTTGGCCACCTCTGTCACATTTACAGCAATTTATACTGACCGTCTGAACCACAAAACCAGCCGGAGGATTTAAAAGGCATCTTATCCTTTAAAAAATTACCAAAGTTACACCATTTATCAGAACCAGAAAGTGTAAAAACAGACTAACTTATAGGATCTAAAACTTGATATTTCTTGAACTAATCATGTGTGACTTGCCGTAACGTATCAAATGTATTAAAATCTAAGCATTAAATTAATGGTATTTCAGGATAATCATTTTATTCTACATGTCTTAGTTAGAAATTCACAAAATATAAAGGCTTTGTTTCAACTAGATTCTGTTCAAAACAAAAAATTCTGCAATCCTTGACTCAACCGAGAAGCCATTAGTGACTCAGCTGTGAAAAACAGTCACATGACAACAATTCAAGGACTTTTCAGCTGAACTGCAGGATTTACACAGAGCAGATGAAGGAGGGAGATTAATATGGAAACAAATTAAAAATGCCAATAGTAAAATATCAATAGTATGTGAAGGCACTATTTTTTCATCATTGGTAACACCTGTGGGCACTAAAAATATTGCACATGCTGATTCAGGTTTTTTCAAATTTTTTGGTCAAATAAATAACAAAAAAAAAAATCCAGCTCTTGTTTTTTCTTTGATATGATTTATGGCATTACAACTGTGTCATACTGCACAGAAGACATTCTTGAGTTCCTTCTACTTCTAGTCATGGTTGTGCTGTCTCCATAGAGGTGCAGTACTTTATGTTGCAATGAAAAATGAGCCCACAGTGAGTTGAAATGCAACAGGGTTCTGCAGGTTATTGTACACTGTAATAAATATTTATTTAACACGTGGCATTGCTGCACCTTCTTCCATTTCCCTTGATTAGCAACTAGATCAGGACTAATGATTATTTTCATAGTCAGTGAATCTGATGATTGTTTTCTCGATTAATTGATTAGTAATTTGATCTATAGAATTTCAGAAAACACAGAGCAGTGTTTCCCAAAGCCTAAGATGACATCCTCAGGTGTATTGTTTTATCCACAACTCAAAAATATTCAGTTCACTGTCATAGAGGAAGACAGAAACCAGAAAATATTTACATTTAAGAAGCTGGAATCAAAGGATTCTTAAAAATGAACTGATTAAACAATTATCAGAAAAGCTGGTGATGACTGAACAGTTGATGATAAGACAATTAGTCGATTAACAGCTGCAGCTCTATTAGCAGCTGAGAGGAAACTCACCAGGAAGCTGACGAAACTGGCCCCAAAGCTCATCAGTGGGCTCTGAGTCCTGCAGAGAGATGAGAAATGAGGAACAATAAGAGACCGCAGAAAAAAAACAAGATGCAAAAAGTTGAAGATTTTATTGAAAATTGTAATTACAGCTAAATCTTAATCGTGCTTTTCTTGCAGTGTTGGGTACCACTTTATCTCAGCATCCACAAAAGCAAAGAGGAAAGAATCTGAAAGGAGCTGCACATGGTAACTTTGGCACAAACAGAGCATGCTCAGAAGTAGCTCTCCTGCTAAGCTGTCATGACTGGTGTCAAGGTCTATTTGGTTGACATGCAGGAAAGAAAAAAACAAGTGTCCAAGTGTGTAGACTTAACAGAGGCTGCAACAAATTAGTATTTTCATTCGATATCATTAGAGATGTGAAGATTATTTTTCTCATTGACTGATTATTCATAAAAACTGTCACTGGGTGTCCCAACTTTGCAGAGCTGAGGGTCTTTAAATGCCTTGTTTAGCCTGACAAACACATCAACATAGTCTACATGAGAAAGAAAAGCAGCTGCAGACAGGGAATATTTGAGAGTGATTTTTTGCTCGAGAAATTCATGAAATTATCATCAAAATAGTTAACTTATGTGTTAATATAATGTCTGGTGCCATGACCTCTGAGTTAGAGGTGTTCAGTGGGAATCTGCAGGTGAATCAGACACGATGGGAACATAGACCCTCTCACTGACAAACAGGCTCTAATATACATTTGAAACAAGCAGTTATTTTTTGTGATATGTGTGCATCAACACGTGCAGCCCTTGTGTGGCAGAGAACATGTTGTACTCTGAGTTTCACCTGAATATTTGAGCCACTTTTCTCTCATATTGTGGGATTAGTCGTGCAGCGTGACCAGCTGGTGCGTAAAGGCGCAGAGTAATCACCTGTATCTCCTGAAGAGCTCGTCGCTTTCCTTGAAGCCGTTGTTGAGCAGCATGTTGATGCCTTGCAGGGCCATCTCGGCATCATCTATGTGCTCTGCCTTCTCCTCGACCTGCTGCTGCTGCTGGGACTGCTCGGGACCCGCCATTGTTTATACCGCAGCTCGGAGGCTGCTGGATGAAACCGGTGCGGTGAAGAAGACAAAACGATCCTGGTTCCTCTCTAAAACCAAGCCGCATTGGTTTATTTCCACTGATTAAAGAGACTATTTCAAGCAAGAAAAACGCGGAAAGATAAAGGTGTGCAGGAGCTTGAGCAGGTTCCAGACGTCTGTGCGCCTCAGGGATAGGCCACTGATGCCCAGACGGGCTCTACTGCGCTGCACGATTCTTTATCATCATCATTGTACTCCGCCTCAGTAATAAACCAGCTCACCGTTATTTCTCACTAAACTCAGCCATCCGACAGTTTTTTCTCTCCCCTCTTCTGATGATCCGTGCAGCTGCATCCGATGCATTACATAAGAGGCTGCTGTGCTGCTCCGCCAGTCCCACGTAATGCGCTCGTCAAACGGCCTGGCGTCATAACGCACAGCGCATCGCCGGGGAGGATGGAGGGATGAGGCCCGATGAGGCGAAGCTGAATCCTGTCAGCCTGCATCCCCTCACACTCCCTCCGCAGGCTCAGGCTCTCAGCAGCACGGCCTCCTCCTCCTCCTCCTCCAACAGGCAGCCAATGGACGCGCTGAGAGCCCGCAGTCCCTTTCAACACAGAGCTGGATATCATGGTTCATCTGTCTGATGTGTTCACATGTCAGATCAGAGCTTTTAATCACTTGTCAGAATTATAATCAGGCAGAGATAGGGGCGGAATTAAAAAAAAGTAATACCAAATAATGTTCAAAAATCATTTAAAAAGGTTTCATTTTCAATCCCACATATGAGTTGGTTGGAAATGTAGCAGTGGTTGAAGAAGTATCCAGAACCTAAAAGTACCAATAAAGCAATTTAAAAATACTCCATTACAAGTAAAGGTCCTGCATAAACAATCCTAAGTACATGGCAGCAATATTTAAGCAAAATTACTGGTTTGATATATTATTATATACATCATCATTATAATATTAATAGTGAAGCATCAGTGTGTCAGCAGCATGTTGTAGCTGCTGCAGGTTGGAACTACTTCATATCCAGTTATAAATACAGGGGCAGCTGATAAATCTGAATGCTCATCAATGAATAATTGGAGAGGAAAGAAGAAAAACTAAGTTCTGGCACAAATCTGTTTTCAGTTTCCCTCTAATCTTCTAATCTCTTCTAAAGTTCAGAGGGGGAAATCACCATTTGGTGGAACTCACACACATCCACACACAGTTTTGTGTAAGAAGACAAAAATGTTGGAAACCACTGCTTCAGTGTTCAACTATACAGTATATTATATTTTAAACACTTGTTATAATACCCATTGTGGAAACTCTTAATCTTAAAAGTAACTAAAGTTGTCAGATTTATCTAGGGGAGAAGAAGCATAAAGTGGAAATACTCAAGTAAGTACCTCAAAACTGTACTTAACTAAAGTGCTTGAATAAATGTTCTGACTTTTTATCCTTCTTTTTCCAATCATTATGTGTTTTATAGTCTATTAGTTTGTTTTTACTCTTGAAATGCAATCTTTCTCTACAACCCTTGAACTGTGGTGCTGCATAATATGTATGTTGGGTAATTTTTTCCGCCCACACTGTGTCCTACTTCCACATCTGTTTAGAATCTGCACTAATTCTAAACAGATTCTGATTATCAAATCAAATCAAAGATGCATATTAAATTTGCATCATGTTTAACTGTTGTTGATTCATATTTTTGGCTAATATGCAGCAGAATGAATAAAAAATGTAAACCTCTCCCATACAATTTGTTTTTACTGCTGTTTCTGTCCACACCACAACTCCTAAAGCTTTTCCCCTCACCACAAGTCACACTACTACATTTCAGTCTCACATGGTGTTGACGCTTCAAACTGCTGTACATGACTGAATCTGAAATCCAGCATGTCACACGGCCAATAAAAAGTCAACAAACCCGTTCAGTCGGGGGCGGTGCCTCAGTTTGAGGCCACTGAACTGCCAAGATTATATCAGGAGTGTGGAGGCAGAGTGAGTAGAGTCTGCTACACTCACTAACAGTCAATAAAAACAGACATGGAGCTCGGATCAGCGGTTAGTGCTGTTAGAAGTAAGAGGGTACTGATTGGTGATGAACTCCGTCCTGCTGTCGTAGTGATAAAAGATGGGAAAATACATCAAATACTGTCAAACAGCAGGTTTTCTGAGGATGTTGGCTATGAGGTAAGCTGGCTCTCATGAGTTTCTGGATACTCCCCCTGGTGGAAGGCAAACTGATGTATATGTCTGTAAGGTTGTAAAGGCCAATGCATTGATTCAACACTCCTAATGTATTTTCACTGACATTGTTATCCTGAAACCCCATGTGACTGCAGGTGTTGGATGTGGGCGACAGTGTGGTAATGCCAGGGATTGTAGATTGTCATGTGCATGTGAATGAGCCGGGTCGCACCTCCTGGGAGGGTTTCTGGACCGCAACCAGGGCTGCTGCCGCTGGAGGGGTGACAACCATTGTGGACATGCCGCTGTAAGTTACAAATTTCCCATCCAGAAATCAATCATTGCCCACCGTCTGACCACACAGGGTCACTGATCAAAGGTAAAGTCTGCAGATTATGAAATAAATGTAAACAAAAGTTCCTCCTCGGGCAAACATCAGATGGATCTGAGAGTTCTGTTCATGATTTGGTTTAAAAAAACCACAACATTGCACTGTAAGTGAAGATAAATAAAGAAAATAACCTAATGTATCTATCCAAAGTAGAACGTGTATTAACTCAAATGTGACACAAAATGGCCTTGAAGAGACAAAGAATGGCTACAAAGAGATACAAAATGAACTAAATGAGATGTAAAGGAGACAAAACAGCAAAAAAGAGACGTGAAACATCAAAAATGAGGCTTAAACCAACACTGAGAGAGACACAAAATTACCCCTAAGAGAGAATGACTACAGAGAAATTCAAAATGACCAAAATGTGACACAAAACAACCAAACCTAAATACAAATGCCCAAATTGTGACACAAAAGAGATGCAAAACAGCCTAAATAAGGCAAAAATAACCCAAATGTGGCACAAAATGACCTCAAAGAGACACATAATGGCTACAACGAGAAGCAAAATGACCGACACGCGACACAAAGCAAGCAAAACTAAATGCAAAGGACCAAAATTGGACCAAAAAAATGATAGCAGAGAAATGCAAAATGACCACAAGGACACAAAATCGCAGCTAAGAGGTAAAAAACTATCAAACTGAGACCTAAATGTGACAGAAAATAGGTCACTAAATGCCCCAAATGTGACAAAAAATGATGCAAAAGAAATAAAATAAGACATAAAGTAGCCTAAATGTGACACAACCACGACCTAAAGTGGACACAAAATGGCCACAAAGATAAGCAAAATGACAAAAATGTGACACAAAATGATCAAAGTTAAAAGCAAATGACCAAAATACGGCACAAAATATGTCAAATGGGACATACAAGAGACACAAATGAACCAAAATAAGACATAAAATAGCCTAAATGTGTCACATAAAGCCTTTAAGAGACACACAATGGCTACAAAGAGAAGCAAAATTAGAACTAGAAAGTTTCAACACATCTTCAGTGAATGATTTTGTGTTGTAAAACTGGTATTCCCCAAATTTTGAAAATACCCAGTTGGGTAAAAGTAATATATGCAAAAATACGTTATTTATTTTCCTTGAAATATATTTTGTTCTAAATAATTTCTACCTTGTAAGTTATCCCTCTCTTGGTCAAGAGTTAGCCGCTTGTGTGATAGATAACGAGACAAAATAATTTTTTTCTATGTTTGATATAATACCATATTATACAAATTAGTGTATTAATAAATGTATAAAGTACATAATTACAGCTCTGTTTCCATTAAGCTACTGTGTGTTTGCTGCTTTTGTTGCTGCTCTGCTTTTAGCTTTTAGCTAGTTTTTGTCTTTGCTAAGCTAGCATGCTACATAAACGTTTTACATCTTGGACCAAATGGCCTGCCGAATTTTGTTCTGTTATACAGTAAATACTTTGAGAAACGTAAGTTAAACAAAATGACTTCCTAATTGTTTCAAAGACAAGACTATTTTTTCAGCTGCCAATCCAAACAATTGGACAAATCAGATTTTAGCCAAAACATCTTAAGGGTAAAAAAAAAGATGTAAATGAGTGCTGCTGCTGGCAACAATTTAAATTGTTAGTATTGATTTTTTTTGTCGCATTTTTTGGTTAAATTCCCAAAGGAACAGCATCCCTCCAACTACAACACTTAACAACTTTCATGAGAAGCTGCGGGAGGCCACGGGGCAGTGTTACGTGGACACGGCCTTCTGGGGAGGAGTGATACCTGGCAATCAGGTACAGTCGAACAGCTCTGACAAAATAAACATGATTACAGCCACATTTTACTGATTAGCACCAAACAATGAATGTCTCCTTACAGCTTGAGCTTCAGCCCATGATCCAGGCCGGAGTTGCCGGCTTCAAATGTTTCCTGATCCACAGTGGGGTGGACGAGTTCCCCCATGTGGTCGACTATGATCTGCACACGGCCATGAAGCAGCTGCAAGGCACAGGAAGTGTCCTGCTGGTAACTCACAAAATGCAACATCTTCCATAACATTAAACACTTATGTGATTTCTGCTGATTATTATACCTACAAGCTCATATAAATAGAGTGTTGCAACTGAAATACCTTTTGTTTCCTCTAGTTTCACGCAGAGAGGGAAGTTCAGGAACCAGCAGAGGAGACTGGTGGTAATAATAATTTTACACTGTTGTCTGTTGCTTTAAAATAAGTAATATGTTATTAAGGGCTGGGAAGCACTTTTTAAAAATCCAGTATTGCGATTTTTTTTTACCCAATACCTCAAAATTGTGCTAATGAATATTTAAAGTGTCTTGAAATAGGGAGATTTATGATGGATATATTGGTTCTTGAAGACATTTCACCTCTCATCCAAGAGACTTCTTCAGTTCTAACTAACAGGTAGAGAGTCTTATTTATTCTCACCCCAAATCACATGGCTCATGGCTCATTATCCATCTAAAAGTCACATGATTGAAGGTTTGAATGGTGGTGACACTGCTTAGGAATAGCTCTCAGGACGGCATTGTAAGTACCTGATAAATGATGTTTTAAACCATGCTTCTCTGTTTAGAGGTGGATTGTACAGTTTACCACAAATGGCTTCCCTAATGTGTACATTGCTGTTCACATTCTGGACAGAGACGACAGATGGTTTGACAGAGGAATTAAGGAAGTCATCTCTGTTAAACTGGAACAGTCATGTCTAATCAAAGAAGGCCGTCTACAGCATCATTTATCAGGTACTTATAATGCAGTCTTGAGATCCCTCCCCAGGCAGTTTCACTACCATTAACACCTTGAGCCATCCCTCCCCTGGAAGTTTGACCACCATTCACACTCAGAATAATGAGGGTTTTGGGTGGCTGATGGGCCATGAGTCATGTGATTTGGGCGTGATAATAAATTGGACTCCCTGCCTGTCAGTTAGAACTAAAGAAGCCTCTTAGAAGAGAGGTGAAACATCTCCAAGAGCCATAAAGAGATATTCTTACTTACGTCAAGGTGGCATCTGGTTTTTACTAGTTTTAAATCACTTCTAGCAAAATTTTGGAAGACTATCAACAGTAAAATGTTGTGGTTGTCACTCGAGCAGGTGTTTATTTTTCTTTTCTTTTTGTAATTTGGGTGAAAAAATTTAAATTAACAACAAATTTGGCAAGACTGAGATTGAAGTATTTCCACTTAACTTTTAGGATGAATAATTATCACTATTTGCGCTGTACTATCCGCTAATACAATATCCAAAATCAATGTTTATGAAAGTACATTTTTAATATAAAGGTAATACACAGTCTAATCTTGTATTGATGCCATACAATTGTGAGGAAGGAGATTTTTTAAAAATTAATTTGCTGATATTTCTCGTGTCAGACCCTTCCCAGTACTCCACCTTTCTGCAGTCGAGGCCAGATATCATGGAGACAGAAGCTATTCGTATTGTCACAGAACTCTGCCTGCAGTACCGGTGAGAATAGTTAATAAATGAACTAAATGTCATATTTCTGTGTAACATTTGTGTTTGTAGCAGTGACAGTTATTTTTCTCTGAATCAGGGTGCGGTGCCACATAGTTCACTTGTCCTCTGCAAAGCCGCTGAAACTGATCCAGGAAGCCCGTCAAGCCGGAGCCCCCCTGACGGTGGAGACGACCCACCACTACCTCAGCCTGTGTGCAGAAAACATACCTGCAGGGGCCACACAGTTTAAGTGCTGCCCCCCCATCAGGGGGTCCATTAACCGGGTAAACGGAACATGAAGTACAGAAGATGCATAGTATTTACTGTTTTCAGTCAGCATTAAACACTCACTATGTTTATTCTGATAACTAGCTGCTTGATTCTGCCCCTCCAGGAGCAGTTATGGTCGGCGCTGAAAGCCGGACAGATCGACATGGTGGTGTCTGATCATTCTCCCTGCACCCCCGATCTGAAGAAACTGGACAGTGGAGACTTCACTCAGGCTTGGGGAGGGATTTCTTCTTTGCAATTCGGTATTTACTCATGACAAACACACATGTTGAATATTTGTTATCCTGTAGGCGATATTACACCCATTGATTTTGGATTGCTATATTAAAACTAGTGCTGCAAATAATGATTATTTTCATCGCTGATTAATTTGTGGAATATTTTCTCAATTAATTGATCAGTTATTTGGTTGATAAAATGTCAGAAAATGGTGAAGAATATTTATCAGTGTTTCCCAAAGCCCAAGATGACATCCTCAATTGTCTTGTTTTGTCCAAAGTGTAAAGATATTCAGATTACTCTCACAGAGGAGAAAAGAAACCGGAAAATATTCAAATTTAAGAAGCTGGAATTATTATTATTATTATTATTATCAAAATTGATTCAATTAATAGTTGACGACTAATTGATTAATCATTGCTGGTCTCATTCAGTCTTACTAAGTACTGTACTGCCTTCTAGTGTAGTGAACAGCCAAGGTAATCAGCCATTTTCTTGAACATCTAGTTGCCAAAATCATTCATTGTACTCAACATCAAGCTCCCCAAAATGTCCCAGATTGCATTGTGGTCACTGATTGGAAGTGTTTCCACAATGCTGTGTTCATGTCATATTATAGAGACTTTAAATACAAGCAGCAGAGTACAAGAGGTGCAAAGTGTCTGCATTTTAGTGTTTTGCAGCTCATTGCTTTGGTGTTAAAGGCAACAACTTTCTGTTCAGTCTTATCGTTCAACTTCATTTCCTGCTGCAGCAGACTCACTGTACAACACCTGCCCATCACCAACAAGCTGGTGAACACTGTGGAGCGTTTAGCAGCTAGAAAGAGAAAGACCGGGGTAGCTCACACCGGAGCTAAAAGAAGAGTCAATATTGGACTTAGACTTGCAGGTGGCCAGAAACATGAAGCGAGATGAACGCTAATGTTGGTCACTGTCTGCTGGATGGAGCAAATGTTTGCCAACGTGTTCATCATATTGACTCAGTGAGGTGATAACATGTCAGTGTTGCTTTTACAGCTTTTTCCGTGGCCACCCATCAGGTCCAGTTAATGAAAAAAGCCATACAGTTTGCTTATTGCTGGCTGTACTTTAAAAAAAAAAATGTAGGAAAATATGCCATGATAGACTTCTTTAATAAGGATCTACATACTGCATGTAACTATTTTGGAGAATCATTATGTGAATGCAGAATCGACAGAGCAGCAACTAATAAAACTAATGATGCAAACTAATTGGCACACCTAAATCATACTTATGTCTATACTATATATTGTACAATATATTAATGATGCATGATGATATTGGCACATTTACTGATAAAGGACTGAAAAATAAAATTAACATTGACAGACAGATGACACCTGTCAGGCTAAAAGTTTACAGTTTTGTTTGAAATGTAACATAAATATAGAATGTTTTACATGTAATCTGAAAAGATGTTCCTATTGAAATGATATCAGTTTGAAAGGTATTGTATTATATTTCTATTCTTGCCAGTGGGCCTTAATGGTGTGAGTAAACATAATAACTATAGACAAGACCTGGTGTTCTCTGCAATTGTGGCAAAAAATATGTGCATATACCTGTATCGGAAACAGGCCGAAATGAGTTGGAAAATATCTGATATCAGTAAAAATCCAATATTGTGCATCCCAAGAGTAAATAGTGTTGTAGGCACAACACTATGTTGTGCTTGTTTATTAGTTTAACTAAAGCAAATATTGATTGATTATTTGCAACAGTCTTAAAAAGCTACCCTGGGAAGACAATGTAGCCTTTGTTACAGCCACAAATAGTAAGCAGACTTTCTTCGACTGCTGTCATATATGTTTGATGTGATATTATCATGCTTTGTCATTGTGTGATGTATCATTGGTTCAGCAATAGCCAAGAGCTGTGGGTGAATACTACATGGGGTCAAACACCCTGAGCAGCAAGTTTCTGGTTTGATTTCTTCCTGATCCAATTTGTTGTCTGTCATTTCCCCACATTCATCATCTCTTTCCAATGTTTTCTATCGAGTAAAGGTAGAAAATAACAAAAAATTCACCCTAAAATGTTCATTCTACTAGGGAGGGAACTGAGACACGCAGCGGCCTGATGATTTCCGGTGACACTTTTATACATCAGTCACTGGGGTTTTGTTTCTGAATTTACATTCAAATGAAACTGTTTAATTTCTGACTGTAAAAGGCTTTGAGCTGTGATTGCACAAATCTCCAGAGCTGCTGTCACAGTGTGATGACAGTTTTCATATCATTCACTGTCCACGGAGCAGCTACAGGATTTGTCTCTACACGACTAATCCTCTCTGGTGGAGACGCTGGATAAAATTCACACATCATAACTTAACTGTGGGAACATTACAGAAAGTTAGCATTATCCCTGTAATATTCCCACATCAAAACTTATCTGTAGGAATATTACAGGGATAATGCTAACTTTCTTTATGGGCGGATTAGCTGTCACCCCACAAAACCCCTTTTAACAGTCACCCACAGTGGGCAAAGTTCACAGGAAGGTAAACAAGAGCTGAGTTTTAAAGCAATCATTTACTGTTGTGTCGCAGTGAAAGTGGTCAAAGTCTGACACATAGTGATACACATTGTCTTAATATCACCTCACAGGATTGTACTCGTAAAATGATTAATGAATGCAGGAGTGAAAAATCTCTGCAAAGCTTTTCAGATTTGATGGATGTCAGCTCAGTTGTCTGTGAGCTTATTTAATATTCTCGTCATTTTTCAGGCTTGCCTCTGTTCTGGAGCTCAGCCAGTAAAAGAGGCTTTCAGCTGTCTGATGTTGTGAGGCTCCTCAGCAGAAAAACAGCTCAGCTCTGTGGTCTCGACAGCCGGAAGGGAAGCCTGGCCCCCGGCTACGATGCCGACTTGGTCATATGGGACCCAGAGAGAGAATTTGAGGTTAGTATAAGGAATCGCATCAACCACAGAGCTTTTTTATGGGATTAAGTGCGTTAAATCCATTAAGTGGGTCAGTAAGCCGTGACACTGAACCACAAACAGGACCTCCCCGTTGTTAATTCCCTTCTGTGACAAATCAAAAAGCTCTGATCAAACCCTCGATCAGCTGTTTCACTTTCTGTATTACCTCACAGATTCAAGAAACAAGCATCCATCATAAAAACAAGGTAAATAAAGTTATTCTTTGAGCAAAATCATTCAATAAATCGAGCACAGATGTTTGTTTTACTGACTTTGTGACTGTGTATTTGCAGCTGACTCCTTACCTCGGCCTCAGCCTGCATGGAGCCGTGTGTTCTACCATCCTGAGGGGTCGGCTGGTGTACAGAGACGGCACCTTCTGCCCCGAACCTCTGGGGAAGCATCTCCTCATCCCCCCAAGGACAAATTAAGCCCAACTGTGAAGCATAACAACCAGCTGTAATAATAATACTAAACCTGATTATGTTTACTGACTCTGATGATAAGAGTGCACCATATTGTTTTCTTAATTTCACCCACACCTAATAAATGTTTTAAATCATATTTTATTATCTTATATAAGAAATTTAATTTGTAATAGAACTGCGAACACTTGCTGGTTTAACAGAAAAACATTTTATGATCTCATAATAGTGTCTGTAAATGGATTTAAGGGCCGATTAACAACCTGAATGTGTAAAACTAAAGTTATTGAACTTATAACTGCAAAGAAAACAGTGCTAAGGCTTTATCATTGGGTATGAATGGGACATAAAGTAACATAAACAAGACCCAGAAAGCTCTATATACAGTTTAAACCAAAACCACAAAAACACTGAAAGTTCTGTTGATCTTGAGTGTCTGCTACAGGAGATATTAAACACTCCATCTCATTCTTATGTTCCAGGCTTTCGAGATGAAGTTGATAGACAATGATTGTGTTATTAATGGGACTCAGCTACCACTTTGTCAAAATTACACCAGGTCATACTTTGTCCTAATATGCATCTACATGCTTAATTTTGGTTTCAGCAAGATATTTTCACACAAATTATTTCATATCAGTCTTCTCAGATGAAGTAAACCTCTTTAGCTGATAAAGACTCTGAACTTGTTTGACTTATTGTTAAACTTTTAATGAAACACTGCTTTATTTATAGTACCCTGGTTCTCAAATGATCACTAAAGGTGGCCGCTCTGTTTCTTTTGTGAAACATCCATCTACATCGATCTACCATAACATTAAACCGCTGAGAGGATTTAGTAAATAACACTGATTATTATCGCGTTATAATGACACCAGTCAAGGTTTAGGATATATAAGACAGCAAGTGAGCAGTCAGTTCTTGAAGTTGAAGTGTTGGAAGCAGCAAAAATAATGAGCATGATGATCTGAGAGACTTTAACAAACTGGTTTCTGGGTCAGAGCAACTCCAAAAGTCTTGTTGGGTGTTCCTGATATATAAGGGTTAGTATCTACCAAATGTGGTTCAACAGGGTCATGGACACCCAAGACTCATTGGTGAATGTGGGGAGTGAAGGCTGGCCCATCTGGTTCGATCCCACAGAAGAGCTAATGGAGCACAAGCTTCTGAAAACTTTAGTGCTACATTGACAGAAAGCTGTCAGAACATCACATTTTGCTGCATTTGAGGATGTGTCTGAGTGTCCACACTGACTCCTGTCCACCACTGAGAGCATCTACAGTACAATGGACATGTGAGCATCAGAACTGGACCAAGGAGCAACAGAAGACGGAGCCCCGGTCTGATGAATCATGTTTCCTTTTACATCATGTGGACGTCATTTACCAGGGGAAGAGGCAGTGTGATGCTCTGAGCAATGTTCTGCTGAGAAGCTTTGGGTCCTGCATTGATGATGATTTGATGCCTACTCAAACACCCCTTCAGGGCAGAAGTGTTCCCTGATGGCGGTGGCCTCTTACAGCAGGATAATGCTTCCTGCCACACTGCAAACATTGTTCAGCAACGGTTTGAGTAACATCATAAGAGTTCAAAGCTTCACCTTGCAACTTCCTGGACTTAAAGGATCTGCTGCTAATGTAATGATACCACAGGACACTTTCAGAGGTCTGTGGGATCCAGGCTTTGACAGATCAGAAGTTTTTTGGTGGTGGATCTACATAATCTTAGGTAGGTGGTTTTATTGTTGTAGCTGGTTGGTATATAAATACTGGTGTAAATTTTTCATTTTGTCCCTGAAAAGATTTAGCCAATTTTTCAACACTGTTAAAATATTAAAGCGAAATTTAGGAATATTATTAATTCAAAGTTGTAGCTGCAACCGGTCGAGTAAGACAGACGCCCAGTCTGTGTCTGGTTCTGTTGGAGAGTTTTTTCCAATAAGAAGTAAGTTTTTCCACACCAGGTATTTGCTCCAGGAGGGAATTGTTGGGTTTTTCTCTATTTATGATTTAGCGCTATAAATAGACTTGAATTTAATTGAAAACTTCCCATTAATGGAGATACAAAATGCAATTCAAAGAATGTGTTCAGCAACGAAACACTGTAATTGGGCCAAGAATGTAGCAGCGCAACAGTTAAGTCTGATACTCTGAAGAGTCAGTAGTCAATAATTAACATTTGAGGACATACTAGGTAACTTCCTTATCTTTAAAAATGGGAAAGCATCAAGCTACCTGAGCTCACAGAGAGCAGAACGTGTTGACAGAAGAGGAAAGAGATAAAAGTAGGGAATGTTGTGACAGACCTCTGACCTGAGGACCTCACTGGTTAGACGGAGGGGTGTGCTCAGCCCAGGCTTTACTTGACCTGCTTCCACGGCTCCATTCTGGTTTTACTTTGCTTGTCAGACTGCAGCAAACATGCCGTCCCTCTCTGTGCCTCCACCTAAATGTCTGCAGAAACCCCTGGTGGTTCCTGATCGTCACATGTTTGGACCGGGACCTTCCAATGTTCCTCCACGTATCTTGGAGGCTGGAGCCAATCCTGTTATCGGACACATGCATCCAGAGACGTTGGAGGTAACTCAGGAAGCTTTAACACAGATCACTGAGACTATGCAGGAAGAGACAGAACTTATGCAACATTTCACACTACTAAATTTCCTGTATTTACTGGTTACTTTATTTGCATGCAGACAACATTACCACTAATTCAAATATGACGGATCAACAAGAATAAACTTGATTAAACTATCAAAGAGCATATTAAGAGTTAAACTAAACTCACCTTTACCAGCTGCAACATCATTAATAATCAGGTTATAGTAAGAAAACACTGATAAAGAGCCAAATCTGCTACTTCAGATGTAAATGATTCTGTTTGTATGTTTTGCTGACATGAAAGATTTGCATTTTAAGTGCATGACTTTTACTTTTAACATGGCATTTCTGCACTATATTATTGATAGTTTACTCACTGGAAAGATCCAAATAAATCGCCCACCCATGAAAACTGCTAAGCTGCACCAAAGCAATGCCATTTTTAATAAAACTTAGCATTTAATTTAATATGAATGCTGTTTCTGTTCTTTTTTCTACAATTATGCGACCAACTACCTGCATCATGTTCACACCACCACACACACCCCCAGTGTATGTTAATGGTCATGTGTTGTATATTTACAAACTTATGAAACAGGTCTAAAATGCTCGTCTGGGCAAAGTTCGTTTTCATTTCAACACACGGCTTTAAAATGGAAATGTATTACTGCAGATGTAACCTTAACAAAAGTTAGACATCACTGATTCTACCTGTGCTTTACCTATTTTGATGAGTCTATTACATGTGATCTATTGAAGTTAGAGTCTGCAGTTCTGGAGAAAAGTCTTGATATTCAGCTAGCCATTGTTCCCTTTTTTATTTTGACTGACAGCATTAACATTATTCCAGTGAGTCCTGTGTACAAGGTCAAACATGCACAGGACTCGCTGGATTAATGTTAATGTTGGATGAGTCCAAACCACCTTGTTTGTTTCCCATTTACAGAATCAGGGTTGTGTTGCAAACACTGGATTTTTTTCATCCATGCAGAACAGGCAGCTAGTGAGGAAATATTCACTGAATTGTACACAAAGTGCACTGGTTTAGAATCACATACAGTACTTCACCTTTAATGTGATTGATGCCACCTGTGTTTACCTATTGACATATACTCAAACAATTTCTATGGCAGCCATTTTGACATGAAACAATAACTGGTGCAGTAATGCCATAGAAGACCATGAAAACTGACAAATATTCACATTTGAAAAGCTACATCTGAAGAATTTTTGCCTTTTTTTCTTGAAAACAGCTGCTGCTGATTGATTACTAGTCCATTAACTATCTATAACTCATCACGATTGTACAAATTAGGGTTACAGATAACCTGTTCTCTACCATTTTACCAAATGTAGCTCATTTTATGTTACAGATAATGAGTGACATCAAAAGTGGAATCCAATACATGTTCCAAACTAAAAACAAGATGACTCTGGCTGTGAGCGGCACTGGTCACACTGCCATGGAGTGCGCCATTTTCAACACAGTGGAGCCTGGAGACAGTGTGCTGGTAGCCGTGAACGGTATCTGGGGGGAGCGAGCAGCAGATATGGCAGAAAGGATAGGTAACTTTATATTTTATAATTGACAAATTTGATGAAAAGACCGAAGTCATTTGTGCATTTGTTGGGGACTATTTTCAGCCATGGATTTATACACAATTGGTATTAATGGTGCATTTTAGACAGGATTAAAACAACCTGGGATGCCCATCTAAGGACAAAAATCAGGCAATGTGGCACAGAAGAATAGAAATTCCTCTCATTCCAATCCTTCTCATTCATGGTCTATGTAAAGAGCCGCACAATGCATTTTGGTGATGTTGCAATGCTTTTAAGACACGGGGCATCTCATTGGCCATTCCTCACTTGCATAAAGTTAAGGTTGAGGCTACATTATGCAAATCAGGGGCAGCTCTGTAGCTACAGCGCTCCATGTATAAGGGCCATGGTATCTGGCGCAGTATCCTGGGTTTGATTCTAGCATCTAGCTCATGATAATTTGCTGCATGACATTCTCCCCTTTTCTTCTGCAGACACTATCAATACAGTCGAAATGCCACAAAAATAATGCTCAAAAAATACAACAGTGGTATCCATTGTAACGTGCCGCTTGTAGAAACTCCTGAAGAACTTTTGAAGCAACTATTGTCCACTTAATGAAGACAGATTCAGCAGCTGCACAGCTCATTTATCACCCCAGATCTTATAGAAAACACTTTCTGTAGATCTATTTTTACAATATGAGAAAAACTTTCCAAAACAAGCCGCCATATTGGCCTGGTTTGAAATCCAGGAGCAGACAGAATATGTGAAGCATTTGTCTATTTAGGTGCAGTCAGTGCTGTAGGAAAATGTATTTTGTATCAGTTTCCTATTGGAGAACACTTTTTAATCATCTATCATGACACTGCCTGGTCGCACGCCCAACAAGTGTCCAATGCTTGGAAGTGGCACAACCCTTTATGTCCAAAAACGCCCCTGTTGACTCATACCATAAGTCTTTTTACTGGATTTGCTGATGGTAATAAATACACACATTATCATCACCCTCGTTCTAAAATCTGCATTAATTGGCGGATTAAAATATATTCTGAATCGTTTCAAGAACATCATGCATTTCAACCCAACAGGTGCGAGAGTAAACACCGTAGTGGCGCCTCCTGGTGGCTACATCAGTAACGCAGACATTGAGAAGGTATTGTTTCCCAACACTGCAGTTATCAGTTCAAAATCCAGTCAATGCTTCAGTCTGTTTAATCCTACTGTTGTCTCACCACAGGCTTTATCCAAACACAGGCCGGTGCTGTTCTTCCTCGCACATGGAGAATCTTCTACAGGAGTCCTGCATCCTTTAGACGGCATCGGACAGCTGTGCCATAAGTAAGACATGATTTTCACACCTCATGACATCTGTATCTGTAGACAGACAGATGATAGCAGATGTTTCTACCTACAGGTACAACTGCTTGTTCCTTGTCGACTCTGTGGCTTCAATAGGAGGGACCCCCCTCTACATGGACCAACAAGGTTTACTGATAAATCCTGTTTCCAGACACATTTAATGTCAGATTAGCTGTTTTGATGTGAACCTTGTTTGTTTGTTTGTTTGTTTGTTTGTTTGTGTGAATGCAGAGATAGACATCCTGTACACAGGCTCCCAAAAGGTTCTGAATGCCCCTCCGGGTACAGCACCCATTTCCTTCAGTGAGAGAGCATGGTGAGAACTGTATACCGCATTACTTTACATACATGCAAGTAATAGTGTAACGTGTATTTAAGGCTGAATTTGTCCACAGCCAAAAAATATTCAGTAGGAGGACAAAGCCTGTGTCATTCTTCTTGGATTTGAGCTGGCTTGCAAACTACTGGGGATGTGATGGCAAGCTGACCAGAGTGTAAGACACAGTATTTCATAGCAGACAGGATCTGATCACGTTTCAAACAGTCATCTAATTTTTAGCAAACTGGCAAAATGACTGCCTGTCCTCTTCCCCTCCTGTCTATAGATATCACCATACAGGTCCAGTCTCTGCTTTTTACTCTCTCAGGGAGAGCTTGGCCGTCCTTGCTGAAGAGGTGGGACGTGTGTTGGAATTAAATATTTTGATCTTACATGAGTCTGAAGCTTAAAGGACTAAAGTGACAAAAATAGAGAATTCCCCATGTGACAACGATATATTTGTCAGAAAAGGGCATAAATACAAATCAATCTAGTTTTTGCTAATGGTTGGTCGATTCACCACTTTAGTTGAGATATTTCAACCCTATAAAGACATACATGTTCATCAGAGGATAAATCCTGCTGACTTTAGTGCTTGTCTAACTTTTCTAATGACTCTTCTAATTGTGGGCGTTATTTGGTCAAAATTAGGCTGCAGCTAATGATTATTCTCATTGTTGATTATTTTGTTTAACAGATTAGTAGTTTGGTCTATAAAATATCAAGAAAATGTTGAAAAATGTTGATCCGTTGAAGTCAAGATGATGTCTTTAAATGTCCTGTTTTGTCCACAACGCAAAGATATTCAGTTTACTGTCATAGAGGATTAACGAAACCAGAAAATATTCTAATTCAAAGAGCTGGAATCTGACAATTTACACATTTCCCCCCAGAAAAATGACACAAACCAGTTTATCTATCATCAAAATAGTTGGTGGTTAATTTAATAGCTGATAACAATTAATTTGATTATTGCAGCTCTAGTCATAATTTAATTTGTCAAACTTGAGTTTATGACCAAAAAACCCACTGAGCATTTTTCCATTGAAAAGACTAATGGTCACAGGTAAAAAGGTTTTCAAAACAGGTTTTTTTTTTATGGAGTATTAAGAAAACGTTGATTTAACATTCAGACCATTTTTCACCAGGATTTGCAATAGTGAAAATTATCATCCTCTAATGTGAAAAATAATAGCCTGTCATCATCTTGGTGTCGACCCAAAAACACTAAAAATGATCTAGCAAGAGTGAGCAAAAAGAAAAACAATAGCTTGAGGATGGCCTCCTAAGCTTCTGAACAAACCTGCTGTTGCAAGAGACAAAACAAACCCTTATTTTGCTCATATTAAAAGGGCAGAGGGCACATTATACCTGCTGAGTAGGTGAAGCTGTAACCACTAAGTACTTGCACATGTGGTTTACAACGGTCAGCACAACTTCTTACGACTGCTCCCATTATAATGTCCTGGAAGCTTCTTTTTGGCATCACACAGCCCATAAAATTCCATATTTATGAGATTCTATAAGAAGCGCTGAAGTTACATCTTCTTATAGACCACATTTTGGCTTCCAGTGCAATATGACTTTGGAGTAATACAATCACACTGATCAGTAGTCAATATAACAGAACAAATTAGCAAGATAATTAAACAAATTGGTGTTTTGTGACACTTTGATGTTTTAACTGCACAGCAGAAAGAGATCTTAGACATTCGGACTCAATATCATGCAGGTTTTAACTAGAAATTGACATTAAATTTCTGGTTGGTGCTCATTGAATACTGATAATGACATCGACATAATTATTACAGAAGTTACCATACTCACACAGTAAACTTAGATGACACATATTACATCTACTAAAAATTAGCATATTATCATAGCATTAGCATTTAGCTTAGTGCACAGCCTCACAGAGACACTAGCATTAAAGTAGACTCTTGTGTGCCTCAATAGAACCCAGAAAATGTACAAAATGAAAATTATGCATAAATGATGAGCTGTTCCATAGTGTTTATATGTCATTTTGTTAATAAGGGTCTGGAGAATTGTTGGGAAAGACATCAAACCGTGGCAGAGTATTTCCATGCTGGACTGGAGAACATGGGCCTCAAACTTTTTGTCCTAGAAAAAGTGAGTTTTAAAATAATTCTGTAGTTTTCTTAATAATCTGTAAAGAACACTGACTTTAAGCAAATAGCTGTTATTTCTAACAAGAAAAATTATTGCATAATAAAAAATGATAAATGGTTTATTACAGCGAGCCAGACTGCCTACAGTTACCACGATTGTTGCTCCTCATGGATACGACTGGAAAGAGATCACGAGCTACATCATGAAAACACACAACTTAGAGATTTCTGGAGGACTCGGACCATCGGTTGGTTTGGTAAGAGAAGATGGTGATTAGTAGTTATCAGCTGAACTGTGTTTGGTTTCTGCTTGTGTGAACTATACCTGTTGTTTTTGGTCTTTTCAGGTGCTGCGTGTGGGACTGATGGGATGTAACAGCAGCAAGGCCAACGTTGACATGGTGCTGTCGGCACTGAGAGATGCTCTGAAACACTGTCACAGGAGCAAAGTTTAACACATTTGTTGCTGTAACGATCAATTTAAATCAATGCAGAAGTGTAAATGTAAATCGTGCTGCTGTTGTTTTCAGTCCATATCCACAACTAAGCAGGCATTATTTTCTGTAAAAATTGTAGAATAAATTGTTAGCACCTTATTGTTTAATAAATATGAATCATTTAATAAAAACAAAATACACATTCTATGAGTCTTACCCACTGCCTCACTGTCAAAGATGCTTTTTATCCAGAGAACAACAAAAGGGTTGAATCTTGCATTTTAAATATGTTCTAACTTCTAAGGTGAGAAAAATCTCACTTAAATTAGTCCATATAACTGTTACTCAACTACCTTTCATCTTAAATACAACAAAATATCAGTACTAATTGCTCCTTTGTTGTAAATTAGGCACTTTAATATCTGTACATTGTGGATTTATTTACTTATAATGTGGATAAGTCTCTCTCCAGTCATTGATTAAAGCCTTAAACTTATCTCTGTGTATATTTAGAAGTTTTTTCCATGAAAAGAATCCCTTCCTGCTTTAAAATGGCCCAGATGTAACGCTATACCTTTCTACCGACCCACTCCTCCTGACCTCAAGCGCAGCAGCTCACCTCAAATCTGCTCAAACACTATGAAACTGCTCTACGCCACAAGGGCAAGTTGTAAAATTGGAATAATTCAGTAAACATTTTGAAACTATAAACTGATTCTGAAAAAGAATAATGATACAGAACGCCGCAGTTTACAAGATTGGTTCCTAAAGTCTGAATTTTTGAGACCGTCATCAGTACATTACAGTTTCAAGGTGGAAATCCGCAGCCATGGTGTTGACTGCTTATTTCACTCATAATGTAACTTCTAGCATATAAAAAACACCATATGGACATGTTAAAGTAAAAATCTTGATATTACCTTTACTTGCTTTGAATAAGACAGAGAAAAGGAGGAGAGCAGTCCTAACAAATGGTAGCTGCAACCCAAATATGTCAAGCCACGACTTATGATGATATGATTAAAAACAACAATTTGATTTTCATGGGAGGGGGTTGTTAAACCATGTAAAGGAATGTATAAAGAAATGTTACCAAAACAATCAGTGTAGTAAGCAAGCAAGTTTATTGATATACCACCTTTATACTACAGAGAAGCTATTCAAAGTGTTTTATAGGCAAAGGTATAAATTTGAAATGTAAAAGATAAAATACACAATGCAGCAGACTTAAATAATTAATACTGAGTGACTTAAACAGCAGAAAAAGACAAAAGATAAGAAAAACAAAAACATGTAGAAGATAAGTACACAATAAAATGGAAAAAAACACAAGATAGTTTAGACCTCACTTTATAAATAAATGTTTAATTAAAAGCTGTAGGGGAAAGAGCTAACTTTAGCTTACTTTTTAAAATGGCAACATTTGGGCCGCAAAAATCAAAGTTCCAAGAAACAACTTTACAAAAATATCCACTTAGCAATATTAGAGCAATAACATAATTCAGAAAGAGTATTAAAATGGTTTTAAAATATGTTTAATTAATTATAATGAAATATATTATTTCACTGAAATAAAAATCACTAGTTTTTCTTTTGATTATATTTGAATAAATCTATTTCCCCCAGTTTCATGCTGTTCCTGAATTACAGTATGTTGTTGCTCAGCTATATTGCTATGTGCAAACATGTGTTTTTGTGTATTATACATATTTATATTAAGTTGTCCAAAAAAATAATAATAACTAGACTCTGAACATCGTCAAACTATAAAAAGTGTAATTGTGCAGGAATCCAAAGAATTAATTCAATGCAGTTTTAGAAATAACCTGTGGGGGCAGCAACGCGCGTTTGCTGTGTCCCGTCTGCCGTAAATTTCGAAGAAGAACGTCACCGGAAACAGTCGCTGTACTTCCTTGTTGACATTCTGCTTCAGTAAAAGGCGCGTAAACGATGATAAGAGACTGAGTGCAGTGTTCCAGATTTACCTCGTCCGTCTTTCTGTCAACTCCGCCGCATCGCTGACAAACAGTCGACAGTAATGGCGTGTAAACGAGGAGCTCTTATTGTGCTGGAGGGGGTGGACAAAGCCGGAAAAACTACCCAGTGTAAGAAGCTGGTTCAGGCGCTGGAGCAAAGCGGCCGACCCGCAGAGATGATGAGATTCCCCGGTGAGTCAGCGTTTTAGTTTGTCACTTTGAATGACTTTCCTCTATTGTTAATTATAATGTGCCGTGGTGTGATTTCTCGCTACAGACAGAACTACAACGATCGGACAGCTGATCAGCGCCTACCTGGAGAAGAAGAGTGAGCTGGAGGACCACACGGTGCATCTGCTGTTCTCTGCAAACCGCTGGGAGATGGTGTAAGTCTCTTACTTTGATGTGTAACACTCCACTGCTGCACTTCATGGAGATACACTGTGAAAAAGGCTGCATTCAGTATTATTCAAAGGAAAGTAGTGTTAAAAAATAAATAGACATTTTCTTGGAGGGCATTCTGAAAAAGCAGGAAAAGCCTTTAATAACTGGTGCTTAACGGCTGCATTCCACTTAGGGGAGGTAGTTAAACACGAAACTTAATGGAACTGAGCCAATGAAATCTGGGCGAGAACATAATGTAAATGTACCATGTAAAAAGATGTCTCTTATAAAATGTGCAAAGTACTCACCAAGAAGAATGACTCAATCAGGTGTAGGCAGGACTGTACCGGTCATCTCACCGAACTTACAGGATGACCTGTTTCTGTTTTGCAGCAGGTCATTTTGTAACGTCACTGTGCAATTAGCAAATCGTAAAGACTACAGTTTAGGATATACATCATGCAGGCTGTCTGACCCAGGGTTTACATATACTAGAACTCAAATCACAATATGTCAGAAAAATATAATTAAATACTTTACCCATCTCGTTCAACCTTAGTGCACCTGGTAGTGACACCTTAAAAATCACAGGGATTTGCTGACAATGAGATCCCACTCAGGTGCTTCGTGTCAGACTAATTCCTCGTGGTATCCAGCCAGACAGAAACGTGTGGGTCTATTTGTCCATGTTTTGAAAACGTAAATACAGTTTTATATTTGGTGGTGCATTTGAAGTCTTCTTACCCAGTAGCTGGAACATTTTTTATGCATTGCTTACTGAAAGTGAAACTGAAATTAACTGCATTACAGCTGGAACTATTAGTTAACTGACAGAAAATTAGTCAGCATATTTTGTAATAATCAAATAACTTTACTTTAGCACTGTTGATCAAAAGAACAAGACATCTAGAGATGTCCTGTTGGCCTGTGAGAAATTAGTGGGATTTTTTTGGTGTTTACAGTCATTTTACAGGCAAAATAATAATCAACATATTAATCAATCCTATGTTGTTGAATTTCTAATTATTGTGACAGCAGATGTTTGAGGAAGGTAACTCATTTCCAATCTGCATATCTAGAAGCTGCAACGGTTGTAGAGCAAACTGTTTTTGTGTTGTACCTCCTGAAGTCACCAGATCAGACTATTGCCTACTTTGGTATGAAAATGTTGGCACTTTACTAAAACAAAAATAATGCATAGCTTTTTAGATATTAAAGAGAATAGCGTCAAAGTGCACTTTTTCTATTACTTTCATTCTTCTATGTAATTTAGATAAACACTGAGCAGACTTGTATCTCATTAGCTCACTGTATGTTCTGCATGTAAAAGGTGTCGACAAAAAAATGAGTTTTGCAGTCTTATTTGAATAAGTGTCTGTTAAATTGCTACATATAGTCAAATGAGGTAACACACTGGTGATTGAGGTTATGTCCTACTGATGAAATAATATGAAAATCTTTGCATTTACAGTATTTTAAACTTGGTATCTCTGGCGACATTCCTGCACAAAATCACAAGCTGTGCAGTTAGTGACCATCACCCAGCAGTTATCTTTGTGCCAGAGAGGGTAGGCAGAGCTAACGGACGGTGGTGACCTTAAATTGTTAGGAGGAGTTACACGGGCGACACTGGTCGGATTTCTGGTTCCAAAGCACACCTGCAATTACCACTTCTCACCACAGGTGACGCCAAAGACAACAAATTGGAGATCTTTGAGCTTGTCTTTTAAAAAAAAGAGTCAATAAAAATGGAAGTGTCACAAAAATGTAAATACACTAACATCTTAAATGTTGAGTGTTGTGACCTTGTGTAACGTTCAACAAATAATGTGTAAAAACCAAAACCAGCAGTGAATAGATCCAAGTTTGTCTGTGGTTAAAGCCAAATATAACGTATTCCTGTGTGCCATAAAACTTCACTGTTGTCCAGAGACACAAGAATACACTACCATGGTGCGTTAAATGCTAAAGAACCAACTGAGTATTGATGTACAGCTGAAAATAGTATTTGTGTTTGCCAGGGTTTCTCCTACATTGAGGAATTTTTGGCACTCTCTCGCCCTGTTTGAATGTTTACAACAACTCCAGTACCCAGCTGTTTTAGGAACTTTACCTTTTTCAAAGTTGTGATTTGTTTTACAGGAGGTAATGAGTCTTGAGCCATAGATAGGCTGAGGAAGTTGCAGCATATTAAGACAACAAGCTCAAAAAACATTGCTGATTTTATGCGACTCATTGATAACAAAAAATATATAGATTACCTGTCAATCTTTTAAAAATACATAGAATCTTTGCAGTTTACTGTGCAAACAATGATGCAAGCCCCAGTCTAAAGAAAACAAGTAGCTTGACAGGTTTTCTCTTTTCTGTGTATACTGAGTTTCCTTATGTAGTATAATAGAAATTGTACTAACCCACAGGCCTTCCATGAAGAAGAAGCTGGACCAGGGCATCACTCTGGTTGTAGACAGGTACGCCTTCTCTGGAGCTGCTTTCACCAGCGCAAAGCCAGTGAGTCTGTTTCTTTTGCCTTTCAAACTCTGCATTCATCAGTCGGTTTTATTACATGCGGTTGAGGCTTAATAGCTCGAGGTTTTTGTCTTCTCCAGGGTTTCTGCCTCGACTGGTGCATGAAACCTGATGTGGGACTGCCGAAGCCCGACCTTGTTATGTTCCTGCAGCTGAGCCCATCTGAGGCGGCTCTCAGAGGTCAGTTCGGGGAAGAGAGATATGAGACGAGTGTTTTCCAAAGAGCAGTTCAACAGAAGTTTGAGCATCTGATGAAGGATCCTTCAGTAAACTGGCAGGTATGAGGATAGTCTGGATTAAAAGGTTACTTCCACTGATCATTTAAATAAATAATAATAAACAAGTAACAATCTAAATTGTGTGTCTTAGGTAATTGATGCCTCACAGAACATCGAAGGAGTGCACAACAACATAATGGACCACAGCCTTAATGCCGTCAACACAGCTCAGAACCAGCCGCTTGGAGAGCTTTGGAAGTGAACCTGAACGCGTCACATTGGAACTACAGTTACTAAATAACACTTCTGCACACCAGACGCTTCGCTTGAGCCCCGTCTTTACTTTAGGATATGACTTGGCTATGGGTCAAATATCATATCACACTTTTTTTTAAATTGAAGAGAGATATGCAATTGTCAAATATCAGATTCTGATTTTATTTTTACTTTTTAATCCTCTTACATGTCTATTGTTCTGTCGCCTGCCTATATATTGTTTTGATTAAATAAATAATCTTCAAATGAACTTATGTATATGTTTAGACTTGGCAAGGATACTTTGCATGAACAACTAATACAACTTCAGATTTTACTAAATTTGGTTTTCATTACAGGCTGTTACAGACTTCAGTTATTAGTGACTAACCGCGTAAGCCATGGGCATCATGAACCATTGTGTATCTATACAACATAAAACTGTTATGGCAATTTTACTTATGGAGTCAGGGAAAGGCACCATATCACTTCAGAATAAACATTTAAAGTGTTAAGACTCAAATGGAAACACATGTATGTGAAGATGTGCATACAGAATTTTATCCTGAGCTCCTGCTACAGCTTCCACCGGGCGGTCTCAATGTTGGATAGAGAGCATTCAGAGGCTGTTGAGAAGAACGCTGTGCGACACCATTGGAGCTGAACTGGCTCAAGAGGTCTCCAGTTAATGTTCATCCCCTCAGGCTTCCCTTCTGATACAGAGAAGAGACAGAGAATCTCTCGCCTACTGCTGAGAACAGTAAAGCATTGTTCATTATGTTCCTCACAGGGAAAGGATCTCAAACTCCTCGTCTTCTGAATCGAAGAACCGCTCCAATCTGTCTGAGTCTGAGAAATCTGTGAAGGGAATTTGGAATAATGTGAAATTTATAAACCGTACCTATATTTTTTGGAATATGTTTCACAAAACATGCAGTTCATTTACCGGGAGTTAGGTTTAGAGCATCCACGCTGACCATGTGAGAGGGCTGACTGTCTACTAGTTCAAACATGGGCAGACCCCATTTGTTGCAGGACAGCTAGAAGAAAGGACAAACATTTTCTGATATACAGATTATTTTAACACAGAGTGATGCTTTAATGAACCCTATGAACCCCAGAACACACCAGCAGGTTTGAAAAGGTTGTTTTTCAGCTTCTGATGGTCTCTAAACTAATCATGTGGGAAGTGCTGTTTGTTGGGTAACTTACCCAAATCTAAGCTTAAAATCATAATAATTAATCAAAATCACTTTCTTATTTACGTCTCATTCAAAAAATTTGACAAAAATAAACAGTGTGGATTTAGGAAAAAAGGAAAAAACTTTTTTTTTAATTTAAATAAAGCAACTGAGAAGCCGTGACTGACTCAGCTGCAGTGTATGTATGTAAGGTATGTGCTCGCACTTAAAGGATGGTTACATCTTGTCCTGTGTTTTTGAAATCAACTAACAATCAGACCAAAAATATTTTGGGGCTTTTCAGAAAGGAAGTATGGAAGCAGTCACTTGGATCAAACACCAATAGCATGGTTAAGAAGTGGTATATAGAGGAACAAGTTGTAAGCAAGCTGTTGGAAGATACATTCAGCATGGTGAAACATATTTCTGGAGTTGATGTGAAGACAACACACCTAGTTTGTAGAGGTTGTAAAAATGCAATGATGTCCAGTTAACTGGTCTATCTACAGCATGTGGAGCTCACATGTTTTTTCAGGATTAGTAACATTTGTGGGTACATATGTACATAGTGACTCAATTTTTTTCTTCTTCAAATGTTGTAATATATACAATTAAATAATCCATTAAATTGAGTTTATTTTTTATGATTTATGGCATAATAACTTAAATAATGCCTTAAATAAGATATTTCTGAATTCTCCCTACTTCTAGTTATGGTTGTGATGTTTCCATAGAGGCGCAGGACTTTATACTGTAGTAAAAAATGATACCTCAGTGAGTAAAAATGTGACAGGAGCAAAGTTAGCTCAGAGACTGGATGGGGTTCAGAGGGTTTAGTGTAACACTTTAGCCAAAGGGTAAAAAATAGGCCATTACTCAGAGACATACCCTTCTTATGCGCATACACCAGTCGTCAAACTCGTCCTCTGTTCTGCAGAAGAAACCCTGGCAGACACCAGAAAACAATTAGCTATAGAACATCTGAGTTACTGTAAAAAGTTTTCAGCCTTCACACATTCATGTTTAACAATGGGTTTCAGTTTGAGATAGAAAAGCTCTGCGCTATAAAACCCTCCCTACCGCTGCGATGGAAGGATCCAGTTCACAGATGTGCATGCGACAGGGCGGGTGCTGACAATGGTACGTCTCATCGGGGACCTGACCGTCTTCACACGGCTCCACTGCAGGCTGCGTGGTGTGTGGATCTAAATAAATGAGCTCCTCTCCTGGCAACAAAGAGATGTGTTCAGAACCACACTGCTCTGTTGATGAAGGTAATAAAAGAATAATCACATGATGAGTATGAACTGTTTTTCACAGAGACTAGACATACCGACATAACCAATGAAGTAATGGGCACTGTTGGGTTTTCCCCCAATAACACCCAGGGACTGAGGCAGCATGAAGCATTGCTGTGAAAAGAGATAAGACGGTTTATCTCACCCCAGCTGTGACTGAATTTGCCTTATTTTTAACCTGGACAAAAGATCACATGACGACCTTTTGTGGTACAATCACGATCCACCGTCTAAATCACAATTCTTCCCACAGATTTAGTTGAAGATCCTATAGCCTGGACAGAGCTTTGGAAGTGGTATGCTAATAGCGGCTAATGTAGCCTGAAGCCTCAAGCAGAGAGGGAGCTATGGACGTTTGATGAAGTCACTTCTTTCTTCTTTCACTTGACACCACTTGTCAATTTCACACAGCTCCCTCTGGAACAGCAAACGGCTGTATATAACTTTACTCCTATATGCAATAGTGTACCACCAGAAACAGAACATAGACTCTGATGCCAGTGGAGCTCCTCTATAAACTTTTAACAACAGAGAATAAGCCAGATACTCTACATTAAATGAAGCTTCACTAAACTGAAGCTACCCCAAAAGAAATATACCAAGCTAGGCAACACCAACGTGGCAAATGTTCATAGTTTATTATATCAGAAGCATTTTTTAAAGCCATGTTTAATCTTAATCATTTTCGGCCTAAAGAAAGTGAAAACCACAGAGCTATCTCATAGTTAGCTGTTGACAAGCTGCTAGCTGGTGTTAGCAGACTGCACTAAGTACTGGTAAATTTAGCTTGTGTGGACGCAACCAAACCACCTGATCTATAAAAGAGCTACGGAAAAGCTATTAGATTCAGAAACAGCGCCGCTATCACTATGTTACTGATAAATGTAAACTGTTAATACTGCTACTTGTAACAAAACTACTGGCCAACATTGAGAAAACATACTGAAAGAAAATTAATCCGTCTGGCAGCCAGGCAGCACCTGGCTTCCAATCAGTACACATAGTACAGTGAACATTACAGTAGTTGTAAATTTTGATGGATTATTTGCCCAAAGTAAGGACAAAGTCTGGGTGAGTTTAAGTGAAAGGCTAATCTCAAAAGCTATAGTTTGGCAGTGAAGTACAACTTTGTCATTTGGAGTGAATTGGCAAAACATTGCATATTTTATCACTCTATAATCAGTGGTCTTTGTAGTTATCTGACTGAAGCTTGATACATACAATAATACAATGGCTGCTAACACCCACAGAAAACTTTTAAGATTGAGAAATTAGTCATATGGAATATGAATGTACAGGCTGAAGTTTCTCACCTTGAGGGTTTCGATGTAGGCCTCATTTATATCGCTCAGGCCCAGCCTGAGGGGGATGAGCAGAACCAGGGGCTTCCAGAGAGCTGTCTCTTCCTCAGCCAGGGCACATGCTCCCTCCAGGCAGCCGTTGAGCTCCCCCATTCCCTCTGATTCACCACAGGCTCCTGCAACATCCAGCCAGGGCATACAAAGACGCTCTGCAGTGAAAAAATGATGACAAAAACACAAACACATATCTGTAATTGCTATTAGTCTATAGTGTCAATACAGATTTTAGGTTTAGGTTTGTAGTCTGTGTTAAGGAAAATGACACTGTATCAGATTCACATTAGGGCATGCTGTAGGCTTAAATCAGAGAGGACTGAGAAACACGAGCTCAGCGACTTTATATCTTAGTCACATGCTGGAGGCTTTCTACTTGAAGACCTTTTAATACCAGCAAATTGAAATGTACTGTAATACTGTCTTTGGATGAACTCACTTCCTCACATAAATTCATACATGTTTTCATCTGTAACAACAAAATACTTCTTGTGTAAACAACCTCAACACAGCCCACAGTTTATCCTTGAGTGATATTTAAACTGCTTATGCTAATCAAAGATAACAGGAAAAAACTCTCTAAGACCAAGTTGCGACACAGCTGCACTCACTGATCTCCTCGATGACCACTGTGTTGTCCATCGCCACGTGTACAACTAATCTGCTCCACGTATCAAACACTGCCAGCTTCCTGAAAGTCAAACATCACAATACAGTCACACATCTGGGTATTACCAAGCTAAAACACCTCTTTATACGGTTTATCTTATCTGTTTTTAACTGTTTGACAGTGGATTAATAATGTTTGGTTAGTGGAAAAACAAGACAATGCTAGACACTGTTTGTCTCACTCACACTGATTGAATGTCTTACTCAGCAGATTCCTATTTGTAAGCCAGTGTAACAAAACATTTTTTTGACTTGATAAAACTTTCCTTTTCATACTAATATACTTTTCCAGTGTCCTTGTTATGACAGCAGTTGTAATATGTGTGGGAAAAATTAAAACATGAACGAAAGTCATAGACATAAAATTCTATAAAACGATGTTAAAGTAATCTGTACTTTTGTGACAATTGTGACAGTAGATAAAAGGTACCCTATGCAGTTTTTGCCAATGAGTCGTGATACACAGCATGTTTTTATTAGTGGGTCCTGGTTTTGTTTGTATAGCTCTTAAGCATAAGAAATCTGATTTATCACCTTGAACCTGACAGTAGTTGTTGGCATAAAGATGTGGGTCAGAGGGCAGTTTTAGATTAAAAAATATATATTTTTAAACTGTCATGTAGCAATATTATGACTGTATATGTGCATATGCAGCCATACGTCTGTGTAGATTCTCAGTCATTCAGGACATGACACTCTTGAGAGCTTCTGGAAAAATTAAACTGAACTCTTTTTGGTTATTGAAGCGCTTGAAGCTCCTTGAATATACAGCCACATGTAATACTATACTATATATTAACAGATGTCCTTCATGAATAATACATTTGTTTACACTGTGGTTTAGCTAAGTGTCCATGCTACTTTACAAAAGCACTGCAATGAATAGGCTATTTGCTTTGTTTTTATGTCATTACTGTGATCTTTTGGACTAATTTGTCGTTTTGACAACAGTCAGCCTATAAATCTTAGTAGATTTTCCCCAACGGTTGGACTCTTAAGGTTAATGTCAGTGTTCACATTTAGAAATTATTATTTTTTAAGTTCCTGTCTTTCCGAAACAGGCTGCGATGTGCTACAGCCATCCATCTGGCTTGTGACCTACAGTTCATCTTATACCTGTAAAGTAAACATTTACAATCCCAAACTAATCATGAAATAGACAGGGCACCTAATCGTTTTTGGTTTTAGGGATTAGTTGCGCTATAAAACACAAGGAGTAGAAATAAATGGAATTCTCTGCTACTTTCCAGTACTTACTTTAGAACCTGGGCGACTGTGTTTGGTCCATACCACTGGCCTATAGGCTTTCCCTCTCCGACTCCCATTTGGGCTGCACCATTTGGGAACAAAAGAAAGATTTTATGCAAACTCTTCCAGTGAGCTCTTGATATAATTGGAAGGGCTTGACAGTCTCTACTCACCAATTTGATGGATGGAATAATAGCTGTCTTTTTTGTCAATGAAGGCGTTGAGAATACTGATGTACTCTTCTCTTTGTTTGTGGCCTTTGGCCCATCTCCAGTCTGAAAACAATAAGCCAGTTATCAAGTCTGTCTTAAACAAGCTCTGTTTGGTACAGTCTACTCACTGGAGAAGCACTGTTAGTGCCACTCAGTGATACAATCTGGTTTCTGTATTCACACATCTACAGAATGCAGATTTTAAAACTTCTTTGGTGTCCTAAAGTTGTCTTACCTCTGCCTAAATGTCTACACACCAAAGCCTCACCCAGGATCATCTGGCCGCACCGTAACATACATCCCCACCCTGTGTCTGATGTCGGTCCGGTGCCTCCTGTAAGACATTCAAGAATAATTTCTGATTTCCCCTTTTGTAATTAGAAGTGAAACTGAGATGACTCAAATCTCAGAAGCTCAACTAAACACGCATTTGTTGTGTCAACTCACCAATTGGTGGGAAGTTTTTTCTGTAAGTGAACCACAGTCGTGAAGTGACGTCTGATAAAATGTCATCTTTCTCTATATGAAGAGCAGAAATCACCATGTTACAACATATGGAAAAGAATAAAATACCATATACTGGCCGTCTTGTTCATCTGATTCTTTAATTTACTCATTCAACAAGATTTTGCTAACTACATATTCTGAAGTCCCACCTGTGAGTGCATTGTATTGTTTCCCCAAGATCCACACAGGCTCTGAGGTCTCAGGAAAATCTTCAAATTCTCCAAAGCGAAGTGTGTCGTATGTCAAGGTAGCTGCAAAAGAAAACAACTGTGAGATCCTGGGAAACTAAAGGGGCAAAGATACATTGTGGTTATTGCCTGTATTGTTGTTAACTACTGGCTACTTGATGCCGCTGATAAAAGTGAAGCTATCTGCCAGGGAGTTAAAATGGAGCATCCATTAGTTGCTTGAGCATAATCTCAGTAACTTCCTTAATGACATTTTACATACGGCCATCTTAAAAAATTGCCAAGCATTATGAGTACCTGTTCCTTAAATGAAGATGAAGAGTTTTTAAATGCGAGTGAAGACTTTTCTTTGGGACTGATTAAGTATCGAGTTCCTGTAAAATACATTTCAAGGTTAAATAAATGCAAGCCCTGCAAGGCAAAAACCTTGAATAGCCCTTCATCTTTAAAGGGGCACTCCACTGATTTATTATTGGACTTGCATATTGTAGGATGACTTTTGAGAAACTGACTGTAAAACAATGTTCAAATGATTTGTTACAGCAGAGGCTGAGATATCCTGACTTTAAGTCTATAGCACAAATCAGTCTCTAAAAACACCGGCTCCTGCACTTTCTGGTATAAATTTGTACATGAACCACATCATCAGGGCTACAACAAAACACTCCTCCAGAACTACGAAACAACTGTTTTCACAAGGCTAAGTGATAGACACAAAAATGTCAACATACATGACAAACTGACAGAATCAAAGTATTTATTTCCCTGTTTTTGAATTTTAGTTCTGTCATGCAAAACTTGCCAATTCCACATCATCATCCAGTAATGCACATATAAAAGCAAGAACTACAAAACTAATACACCAATGCTTGTACATTCTTCTATGTTTTGCACTGATTCAAACACACAGGTATTTCTTAGGCCTGACCAAGATCTCTATAATCAAGCACAGGACAAACACAATCTTGAAAAAGATTGTTTAAAGTATGTATGATCACTCATATCCTTCAGGTTTTGATTGTTTCCAGTAATTCTTCCCAAAGCTCTCCCTACTGATTTAAGGAGAATCTAAACACCCTCAGGTGCAAGTCAATAACAGACATGCAGAGCATAGTCCAGTTTATGCTGCCCAACTTTAAAGTGACAATTACTATGGGTAGAACAGGAAATCCAAAGTGTAACACAGTGTGCAATCACAGTAACAGTCATTATTTGCATGCTTTTACCACAGCTGGAAACAGGCACCAGTTGTGCCTGTGTGCTGCAAAGCTCTTTGTACACACTGTGCTTTTTTGTCTTACTGCATTACAACCTGTTCACCGGCAGGTATGACTACACTCAAGCCTGTGTACTCACTCTGTAAACAAATCCTTAACATGCTAGATAAAAAGCCAAGAGATCATCATCCCTGAAATCTTTTTTAAAAATATTTGAAAATATAATTTCCTCAGCTTTGATAACTTTGTCTTACTTTGATGCATACCTGATGTTTAAAATTATTGATAATCTCACACCCTCTCCTTTTAGAGGTTGCCTGTCCTGTCCAGCCAGTGCTGGTCGGACTAGACCATCTACTAGAGGTGACTGCAGTTCAGAGAGACAGTCTTTGGTGGGGAAGTGGAATCCCATAGCCACAAACATTAGAGAAGCTTTGCAGTGGTTAAAACAAACCTGGCTAAAGTCAGCACATAGTGTCTCCACCAGTGACTAACCTCTATTTATTGTATGTATTATACCAATCCTATGTTTCCTCTGACATTGATGGCCTTTAGTGCATTGTGTAATAAAAAACAAAATTAAAAACAACAACAACACTGGACTCAGTAGCCAAAAAAATAGGTACAAAGAATATTAACACCATTAAAGGTTTTAGTTCCTCTTATTTTGGCTGAACTAATATATAATGGAAAATGTCCTGGAATTATATTGATATAAAGTCACAAAACGGGCTTCTGGGGTGTCTGCAATTGTGCAAAGTTATCCACAAGACTAACAACACACACAAAAACTTGACTGGCTAGCTGTCAGTTGGTGGTCAGTTAGCTTCGACACAGAGAACAGTGACTTACAGGTTCAAAACAAAAGAATGAAGGGGAGTGTTTACAGTCGTGAGAGAAGCAAATGTTTAAACAAGGCTGTTTTCTATTGCTCCAACTACACGAGTCTTTCTGTGAGCAATAAAACCCCCTCAGCTAACAGCATTCCCGCTGCTAACAGTAGCCTAATAACTGATGTGAGGGTGACAGTGCATCGACTGGGATGCTCATCTTGGGCGGTAGCATAATGTTAGCAAAACACTCAAAGGAAGGACAGAAGATGAATTATTACGATCAAAACTCCACGGAAACACATGACATTAACACCAATGACTTCTGGACTCCGTGTTCGAAGTTATACGACGGCAAAGCGAGCTGTCAAAGCGGGGAATCCGGCACATTTAGCAATAACAGCAAGCTAACGTTGGTTAGCAGTTAGCTTTAGTCATCACTTTAGCAGGCTAACGTCACCGAGGGTACAGACGGGTCTGTGTTGGTCTAGCGGCTACCGTTGGCGATCCTTTCGTGACAGAGCAGGAGAACGGTTGCCTGGCACTGAATGGCGATACTGTGATTATTTTGCAGCTAGACTGGGTTGCTGAGGGAGAGAAAGAAATGGTATTTTGCTGTAAAATCTCGCTTACCTGCATCCATCCCGACGGTCTTCACCCTATCTTGTTTGTTGTTCTCTGCTCTCTGACCTGATGGACCAATGGGAAGAGATTCCTGCTGTGGAATTCAGAAAAGGGCGGGACATTGCTCATGACAGCCAATAGGATCTGGGGTGGCGGGGTTACTTCACCCTTAACCAATCAGTGAAAGCTGACGTTGCACGTGTTGTGCCAAAGAGTGATCGTCTACCAAAAAGTGACTGCGGCCTCTACCGTGTGACTAAAATGTCATCAATGCATCAAAGTGAGCTGATTTCATTCATGATGTTTATATTTTAAAGATTAGCGCTCATTAGATAATTGCAACAAAAAAAAAACTGATTTCTTTATTTTATATGTTATAAGTTATGTTTATTTGCACGTAATACAAGTCTGGTCCAGATAAAGACAGATTCAGACATTCACTTCATCTCCTTTCATATTGGGTTTTGAGGGGAGACACTGCAGGTTGAGTAGCATACATTTATAACTAATGGATATCATCACGAAACTTCCCGTTGATTATTTACAATAAGACAAAAAACTATTTATTTAAAGTTTTCTTAAAATGTATGTTTACATATTAAAATGAGGTGTGTAGGAGCCATATGTGAGGTAAGTGGGCTGTCACTCATGACTGGGCGGTGACGTGCAGGGTTCGAGGTCACGTGCACGGGCGGAGTTTTTATAAGCCGTTCACCTCCTCTTTTTTTGTGAATGGAAATCTTGTAGTAGAGAGAGGGGGGCCGGGGGTTGCCGTAGTTTTTGTTGACCGCTTGTTCGTTTGATTCATTTGTTTAGCACAGGAATACATATATGAACGTGTACACAGTTAAGATCTGTAATATGTATGTGACCAACGACACTCTTTTAATTAAATGCCACAAACGCATTTGGTTGAAGTCTGTGCTTCTGTGATAACCAAGCAGCGCGTCATACAAATAGACCGAACCCAAAGTTTTCCTCTCAAGCGACAATAGGGCTTGGAGTCGCTACACAACTTGTTCCACTGCATCCTGTTGATGCTTGATCAGAATGGGCTCTAGGAAGTTTGGAGGTCAAATCAACATCTTGGGCCATTGTCATGTTCCTCAAGATGTTCCTGATTGTTTGATGTTGTTGCCATGTGGTGGGGTGCATTTTCCTGCGGGGGTAGGCCAGTAACATTTGGGATTTCCATTTGCATGAGGGAGTGTGCTTGTTCTGGGACAATGTTTATTTGGGTGTCTAAGTCTCTTTTTAAATCTCATTGTACTTTGTATAATGACAATAAAGGCTTTCTATTCTATTCTATTCTAAGTCTCATCAACACGGATGCCAAAATCCAAGGTTTTCCAGCAGAACACCACATAGTACCAATATGATCAATGTTATTCACTTCACCTGTCAGTGGTCATAATGTTGTGGCTGATCGGTGTATATCAGTACAGTATCTACCCAAAGTTTGTTTTATTCTCCACAAGCTCCAGAAAACATTATCTGGCTAACAGTGGCTGCTGAATGCCCCACTGTGTTCACTAGATGGAAGCTCTGTAGATAGTTTCTTTTTTTTGTCTCTAAAAGATGCAGGATAGATGAGGTGGACCTGCCATTGCAACAATAATGATTAATGGAACTTGAAAGTAAAATGTTCCATAGCCATGCACTTCATGGACCGTAGCTACTTAATCGTCCACTGTGCAGCTATAAATATGAAGCAAACACACCAAAGAACATTATCAGACCTGATGTTGCCAATCAATACCACTTAGAGCACCGTTAAGGACAGTTAATGGCTGCCGCAGCCTTATGGCTGCAATGTGACGCATCATGTCTATAAAGGTCCCATGACTCACTGAAAGTTTGAGACCATGTGCTGACTACATATGTAGCTAAAAGCACATTTTTACTGCTGTAGCTTAGTGCATGAGGTAGCTAGCTAAACCAGACAGCCACCAAACTACTTAATGCCACAGAGTTCATCTACACAGCTGCCACAGTTAGCAGTAGTTTGGTTTTATGCAACACGTACGGCGGTCAGCAAACACACCTGTAACTCCATCACATAAACAGCAAGAGGCTCCACCTAAAACAGCAAAACCAGAGTCTGTACATTTTTTACCTTCATGTCCTTTGTCTTCTGCCTTATCACATCATTTTTATGGATTAAATATTAGCAGCAATTGATCAAATAACAACTAATAACCAACATCCCTATAAAATACCTCTTCTTCTTGCAGTTGCGGAACCCCTATTATAATATAGATGCAGATCGTGCCACGTGCACTCCACAGCTGTGCATGTGCCAAAAAATTTGCCACCCCATCTTCATTGTTTTAGTAGAAGCACCAATGGGATATTTTTCAGTCAGAAACGTAATTAATGTATGTGTTTTAGTTGAAAGATTCATTACATTTGCAAAAGAGAAACTGCTTTGTTCTGTTTGTTTGCTCAGTGTGGTCAGGAAGAAGCTCAGCTGTCGTTCTGCTGCTCATCTCCTGATTTACAGTAGGCTTATCAATGAACGTCGTAACAAAAGCTGACAATATTGGAGGATCCAAGGCTGTCTTTCGGCAGTTTAGTTTTATGGTCTGCCTTTCTGCCCCCATTTCTCTCTCTCTCTTCTGTTCCTCACCATCTGCAGAGGACTTTCATCTCCCAAACATCAGCATCAATTTTTCACCACCATAAATCACAGCCACCAACGTGTCAGACACATCAAGTCGCATTATGCAACGGAAATAGTGTCAGCACGTTTTTAACAGCGTCAAAACGAGTTTCTCCCAACAGCACAGGATCCTACTTTGTGTCTATGAGCATAAGTTACAGCGGTATGAATATAAATGAGCAGTATGACTAAGCGCTATCTCACTGTCAGCATACAGTAAACAGCAGATCTCAAAGCGCTGTTGTTCATGTTTGCCAGAATAAATCCTCACAAAGCGGTCGAGAAGTAAAAGACGACAGAGTTGAGCCACTGAGCGGAGAAGGAGAGGGGAATCTTCACGTCAGACCTGAAGAAAAACTGGAATTAATTTATGTTCTGTGGGTCGACATGGGACTGATTGCCATGGTAACAGGCCATGTGCCACACCACCTCCCATCTCCACCTTCTCCCTCCTTTCCTTTCCTCATCGCCTCCCACAGCCATCACTCGTCTAAGGAAATTGACACTGGCTTCTTCTGCGTGTCGCCACTGCTGTCTGAGAATTAGCCCCATTGGATGGTAATATTCACAAGGTGACAGACCCACTCAAACCTCCCACAGCTGCATCCACGGGACGCATCACACCCTCTAATTAACAGTCCCGCTGTCTCCCTACTTGTCTCACTTTTCCATCCATCTCTCACTCGTTATCTGCCACGGTATCGCTCTATTTCTCTTTCAGCAAAAACAAACCGACATGCTGATACAGAGAGGGAAAAAAAGAGGCCGAGCTGAACTGCAGTCCTCCGCTGGATGCTTTATTTCCCCGCTGAGCACTTGAATGATCACAGTGCGGTTTGTTGATTATTTGGCCTGTTTGTCTCTGAAGCCGCTAACAAAACTTGCCTTGGGAGTTTCTCCAATTTCAACTAGATGAATGTGATAGGATGGTGGTTTACAGAAACCGCAGCAGTTAAAGTGGCCTCTGGGTAATCGCTGGTAATTGCAATTATTTCCATATTTTTGTCCCTGGTGGCCAGCGTAAAAAGGCGTGAAATACAACCTTGTAGTGTGAGCAGCGATCACACAGCTTAATGTATGGGCTGAGTTTCTAATGAACCGTGGGACCTTCGAGGAGACCTTTGAAGGCAGCAAGACTTTGATCAGGGGCCCTTCAGGCAATACTTAAACCAAAACTGCCTCCATTAAAGCAGCCTACCGCCACAACTGATACACCTGTATGTGTGTCTGACTTCAAATAGAATATATAGATATAGATGCATGAAACTCTCTATTTATATAAATGTAACTCCTGCAGTGATGTTATAGGATACCTGATGTCCTCTTTGATAGTTTCAGTGCATTATGTAAGTTTTAAAAGACTAATGTGGTGCCTGTTTGGAATGAAATGATGCATGAGTAACTGATTGAAGTCATTCACCGCAGGAGGAATGGAGGGTGTCGGTAAATACATGGCTGATTGGGGTTGTGAACGTTTAGCTGCAATGACTCAACAGCATTCGTGTAGCTCTGCAGTCCAGATACATGACATTGTCTAGATTAGAGCTGACCTGAATTCTTTGAAGTTTCGACTGTTGCCATAGTAATCGTTGTCCAACTCAGGATTCAAAAGCTTCGTTTTTTTTTTAAAATTATATATTCATTACCACAAAAATACCCAAAAGAATTAGGAAATAAGAATATTTATTATGCATCAACATTAATTCATGGTCAATTTAATTTCCCTTTTTTGACAAGAATTTACACAAAAAAAGAGACTTTCATGTCAAAGTGAATAAAGATTTTTAAAAAGCAATGTCAGTTAATTAAAAATATAAAACGTAAAATAAGTTACTGCCCCCATTTAAAGTGGCTCACCTAATTCAACACACATACAGCCAACTGGGGCAAATGCGTTTTTAGTGAATGTAATATAAAGACACCTGTATCGGGAAGGTGTACTTCTAGTACTCCTAGATATACACCGATCAGCCACAACATTATGACCACTGACAGGTGAAGTGAATAACATTGATCATATTAATACTATGTGGTGTTCTGCTGGAAAACCTTGGATTTTAACATCCGTGTTGATGAGACTTAGACACCCAAATAAACATTGTCCCAGAACAAGCACACTCCCTCATGCAAATGGAAATCCCAAATGTCACTGGCCTACCCCTGCAGGAAAATTCACCCCACCACATGGCAAAAACATCAAACAATCAGGAACATCTTGAGGAACATGACAATCGCCCAAGATGTTGATTTGACCTCCAAACTTCCTAGACCCCATTCTGATCAAGCATCAACAGGATGCAGTGGAACAAGTTTGATTGACAGAGGCCCCACTGCACAAGCCAGAATACCCAAAGGATCCACTGCCAACGTCCTGGTG
>OMNN01101746.1:4756-24321 GCA_900302755.1 Chromis chromis
GTTCAATTGAAATATTGACGATGTCCCCAAAAAAAAAAAAAAAAATCATTCTCGGCATTTTGTAGCCGTGGCGGTCGAATTTCAGCCGTGGCGGACCGCCACGGCTACGCCTATGTAAGGGAAACACTGAACATATTGTATTTAAAAACAAACAAAAAACAGCATTAGCAATGATTTCCAATGGCTTTTGCAAAACATATGCTAAAAGCTGCTGCTCTGCTCATATGAAATCCTGATCTTATAACCGCTACATCGTCTGACAAAGGCACCATACACATGATTTAAAAACAACAGAACAATTACACAATAAGAAGAAAAGCTGGTGCATGCTAACTTGGATTTCTTTTGGAGTTGCATTACTGACTTGATACGAGTCTGTCTTTTTTTTTTTTTTTTTTTTTAAACCACGTTGTAGTTTCAGGTGCCAATTTAAGATTAGATTAGACTTTATTAATAACACAACGGGGAAATTCACTTGTTACAACAGCAAAAAGATAAAGCAAAAAACAAACAAAAAACACAATATACCCTATACAGAAAAGATAAACATTCTACTATAAAAAACATTTTAACAATCTACAATAAACCTATGAGTGAAGTATGTGATATATATATATATATATAAGTAAGTAAGTAACATGGCAGTTTTAGATTTTAATATGGAAACCTTTGTTTACATTTTGTACTGTGCTGCATTATACAATGACATACAGTCTGTCAAAATGAGATTAACTTAAATTAAACAGTCATTTTGCTTTTTTTGGAGGAAAATTAATAATTTAGAGTAATTGACTAAATGGTAAAATAGGTAATGGACTGACTGATTGAAGAAAATAGTCATTAGTGGCAGTCCTATTAAGTATTACTGCTTTTCCATCTAGATAGCTACTTAAAGGAATGAGATTTCATGACAAACGAGGCAGCCAAAGTCACTTAATGTTGCCCCCAATCAACCTGGTTTTACCATCAACATACACAAAGTATTTAAAAACATGTGAACCGTCTCTGAATGTAATGTTTACATGAGCATCCAGGTAGCCATAGACTCATTATTTGATAGGCTTCAGGTTTGTTAGGGGCAAACATCATCTTCTCATTGACATAAACAAGCTTAATTAGGAGAGAATAAACTGATATATTCTGAGAAAACATCGCCGAGATCACTGAGTTGACAATCTTCATAATGAGGTAAACCTGTTCGTGCCCTGTTTTTAAACTGTGCCCCAGAAATACTAAACTAGAGCAGCGAGACTGACTTCTCACTGTCCTTTCTGTGTCATCCTCCCAGCCCTCATGTTAACCCCGGGGCTGGTTTTTAACTCAACAGAAAACCCGTATTGAGACAACGCTTCAAAATCTCACCTGACCTTATGTTTATTCATGTGTGTAGGAGAAACAAGAAAGACCTCTTTGCAGCCGAACTAGCCAGGCAGAACTAAGCCGATCGCCCAAGAGATGGGAGACGGAGGAAGCCCTACGTTTAATTTAATATACACCCCACGGAGAATGAGAGCGGGTGACGGGAAGAGGTGAGATGAGGGCAAAAGAGTACCTTTTAACATAGCCGGCCTGATGCAAGTCCCGATGCAGCTGCCCTCTGGTCCTGCCGTGCAGGCTACCAAACCACAAGGGCTGGAGTGAAAGCGAGGATCGAGAACCCTTAGCGGGCACGAAAGCTCAGTAAACAGGGTCGTCATTTGCTGACCTTTGGAGGATGACTCACTGGAAAGGAGAGGGGCATATGGTAATGAGGGAACTGGAGTTGAGTGGTTCTTCTGTTGGATAAAAGAATCTCAAGAGCCAGGAGGCAGCAGTGTAACTACAGTTAAGTAAAGCTAAATGCATTCAACGATTTTTGGTAAAATGCTTCACAGGTAAACTTTTCCACAAACATAAACCTTCACAGTGTCCAGCTTCCATAATTATACGAAACTCCATTTCCTGGCATCTCATGTGTATTTTCAATCTGCTTCAGGCCGAGGCTGTGAATAGAAATGATTCTGTACTCTGTAATCTTTTTTTTTCACATTTCCCAAATTTCTTCATTAATCTTCACTAGAATTTCAAATAAAGTCCACGGTGTTTGAAGAGTGTTTGGTTGCACAGCGTGAGTGTAAACTGGCTGCAAGATTAAAGAGATTCATTTAATCACTTACTCCTTGATGAAAACATGGCTTCTTCCTACGTCTTCAAAATGTTTTGGACTGGTTAGCACTGAAGGAAAACAGCCCATTTTCTGGTTAGCACAGGTGCATGTTTGTATTTTTGAAATGATAATCACATATAATAAAAGATTAAACAAGTTCGTGCCCAAATGAAATGTGCATTTTCTGTATTTTTGGGGTTAAGATCTGAAAATCCATTTAGATTTTTTTTAATTCTTTATATAAACATGTACTGGAGGCAGTGGTGGCCTAGTGGTTTGTGAAGCGAACTTGTAACCGGTGGGTCGCCGGTTCGAGTCCCCGGACTGGCAAGAGGTTGAGGTGGGGAAGTGAGAGCGACCACTTGTCCCAGTCACCACCACTGTGGGCCCTTGAGCAAGGCCCTTAACCCCTGACTGCTCCCCAGGTGCTGCACCGCGGCAGCCCACTGCTCCTATGTATAGTTAAGGTTAACTTTGAATAGGATGGAAGGAATTTCCCCAAGGGGATCAATAAAGGTTAGATTATTAGATTATGATTATAGATTATACAAAAGGCTTTTAACAATGAGTGAAAGTGAAGTTTTTTCTTGTTGCATTGATCCTGAATTTAAATTTCAACGATATGTGCTCACACCCTCCTCTGGCGTGGAGCTCTAAACCGTTCCCCCTCTGTTCTGTCTACAGATGGTACATCGTGTGAGGAGCGCTGGCAGAGCCTCTTCCACCCACCGCGGAACCTGGGTATCAGTGACATGGAGGCCCAGCGGGTGCTGCAGATTGCCGTTATCCTGCGAAACCTCTCCTTCGAGGAGGCCAACGTCAAGCTGCTGGCGGCCAACCGAACGTGCCTGCGCTTCCTTTTGCTCTGTGCCCACTGTAACCTCATCTCACTCCGACAGCTCGGACTTGACACGTTGGGCAACGTGGCTGCTGAGGTGGGTCTGGTTCGGGGTTACTATTTTGGGCATTTGATTTGGATTTCAGTCCAAACTGTTATTCAGTTGCAGTAAACTAAATCCAGAAAATAAGCTATATTGGCTATATGTGACACTTAGATTTGGCTTAGTTCAGTGAAATGGTTTAAGTGAACAATCTAATGAGGAAAACTTGCTCCCAAATGTAGGTTACTGTGGCAGTAAACTGGCATTTCTAACCCAAAACTGTCTGAAATGGAGCTTGAGAAGAGTTGGTTTAGTTAATATTAATGTGACATGAGTGTCATTTTGGAGGGAAAAAACTGCTTTGCATTATTCATTGCGGTTTGACAGATAGCTAAACCCTTCCCCTCTACAGCAGTTGGCCAATCACAGCAGCAGCATCTGTGCACAGCAGTTCTGCCAGGCTTTGGATTTGTCCACATTGCAGCCGCGTGCATTACGCTGGAGTAATAGCAATGCTTGGTATTCGAAGAGTGAGTGGGTGGTGTCTGCTTTAGTCTTTCCAAAACCACAACAGATGAGCGAAAGTATAAGGAATCCAGGCTGCAATCTTTAGCATGTCCAGCCAAGTAGCTCACTTCCTATAAAAGGAACAGAATGTCATTTCCAAAGCCAAGGAGCATATTAGTTACAGTACACTAGCTTGTTATTATTGTAACGTGCTAATGTTGCATGCAAGAATGGAAAGCTTGTTAGGTGTCAGGGCTCCAGACTGATGCACCTAAACTTCTCAAATAGGTGCACCAACACATAATTTAGGTGCAAACCAAATGTTTCACTCTGCATTTTGGTGCTGTAATAGTAAATGCAACCTGTGGGCTTCTGCCTTGTTGTTATGAGCAGGATGCTGTGACACCCCTGATCTTTTACAGGTGATCTCCATTTATTCTGACAATAACAAATGATGAAGGAAAGCCACCATGTAATAAGCTGCCTGCTACAGCTCCTCTCCCACAGGAAGATAGTAGAAAAGGGCTGAGAATGTGTGCAGAAATAGGTGTGGAGATGGCAGCAGGGAGTAGTGGTGGGTTTATTACTGACTGGTCAGCAGTGTAGAAACAGGGTTCTCTGTGCATCTTCTAGCAAAATGCAGCTGAAATAGGTGCTTCAGTTGAGGACGGCACATTTCCAGAGTGCAAAAATAAAAGGCTGGAGCACACTGCTTAATTCACAGCCTTTTATTGAGCACTACTGTGTTCTCATCAGAATCACAATGGACAAAGACACGAGGCAAACAGATTAATCAGCCTAAACCAGGTGTACAATTGTCATTGGATAATTGGTTGAACAGGGATTTCAAATCTATTGAATAATGGAACCAAATGTGGTCGTCGCCAAAGTCTGTGTCCAAGTGAAACAAAGAAACGCAGACCTCTCTTAAATTAACAGAGCAACACATACAAAAAATAGCAGAACAAACCATCCATGAATGGTGGCAAACCAGAGAAAACATGACAAATCAATGAATTCCTTTGTCAGACATAAGACAAACCTTAACAGTGGTCAACATTGTCTTCATATCTACTAACGCTCCCAGAAGAAACAAACCCACTGACCCCTACCCAAACCACAAGTGACTTGACACTCATTTTGATGATGATGATTGTGCTCAGACATTGTATCAGCATCAACAGTGTTTACAGCCAGCATATCAGAGGAGATGTGATAATACTGCGTGACAGCAGGAAGCAGCCAGAGCACTGAGGCTCCCAAATAAGAGTAAACACCATTTGCAGACTGTGATAACACCAATAAAGTGCATGAACAAATGCCACTAATTTATGCGGTACTCAGCTTGTACATCATGGAGCTAAAATGGAACGCCGGAGTGCAGTGACTCAAACTTACAGTTTAGCTACAAACTACAGAAGCACCTGTGAGTCAAAACACAGAGCACAGCAGAGATGAGCAGAGGAATCGGCTGCAGCAGCAACAGCAATGGGACACAGAATGGATTGGAAATAAAATAGCGCTACACACACAGACGGAGCTGCTGAATGTCAAGCACACTGGTACAACCATTGAAAATGTTAAGTCGCACTCTGGGGCTCTGATGGGTGTTACTGAGAGGAGGCAGGGTTGTTGTGCTGTTAACTAGCTGACCAGCCAGCAGAATATTTAGACAAATAAAAGAAAATGTGCACGCTAGCCACTGCCAACTGCAAGCCTTTTCCAAATGGTGAGTGTTGACAGCAGTAGTGTCGTGATGTGCTAAATGCTTAGCTTCCTGACATGTTTACATTCTTCCAAATTCAGATGGATTCATGACTAAATGATATATGTTCCCGCTAAAAACATGTCGACATGTCTGCTAGGTTCATTGGGGACAGATCAGTGTTATGTTTAGAAACGCAGTCAGCCGTAGCTGTAGGTACAGATCCTTAAGAAATGAGGACAGATGGTGTGATGTGTCACTTCCAAGCAGTCTGCTTTTCCGAATAACATTTACATATTTATTCAACTGTGGGGAATAATCATAAATACAAGCAGTTATAGGCACGCACTGAACTCCAACTTCGGTTCAACATAAAAAAGACTTGCATTTAGAAAGGTATTGTTTTGGAAAAGGTCCCTGATGCAGTCAGTGGAGCCTCGGATTCATTAACTGAATGGCTGAGTTTAGATAAGATGCTGCGCTACCTTGTTTAATCTGTTCGTGTAAAATAACATGAATACATGAGCACTCTGGTTTCTTAGATGCTGAGACCAAGAACATAAATCATTCATGTCATGACATTACTGCGTTGTACTCTGCTTTTAAATATAGTAACAAGTCATGCTTTTGTCTGGTTCAATGCATTTATTATTGAACTGTAGTGTAACTTCATTTCTCACTGTCATGTGTTTGCGTCTGAGCCTGGCTGTAATCTCCGTACTCAGGAGGACTCTGTAAAATGATTTTTAATGAATGTTGCAGGTCTTGCCAGATGGCGGGATCGTTGTACTTATCTTGTGTGACTTCTTGTAGCTCCAGCTGGACCCCGTTGACTTTCGAACGACGCATCTGATCTTTCACACCATCACCAAATGCTTGATGTCCAGGGACCGGTTCCTCAAAATGAGAGGTGGGTTTACTGGCTCGGGCTTTTCAAAGAAATCACGATGACTTTAATCGCTGTCATTAGTGGGAGTGATTTGCATTCTAAAAGTATTTGTAAGGTTATAGTGCATAGAATGTGTAGAGAATGCTGTGTGAGGCTTCTTAAGTTTAATGAGCCTGTGTATTTGTGCGTTTAGCCATGGAGATCCTGGGTAACCTCAGCAAAGCAGAGGACAACGGCGTGCTAATCTGTGAGTACGTGGACCAGGACTCCTACAGGGAGGTAATGATGCTCCTCACCCTGCCTGACCTCATGCTCCTAATGGCCTCCTTGGAGGTGCTGTACCTGCTGGCCCAGCTCGGAGAGATTCCCTGCAGCAAGATCGCTTCTGTTGACCGTAGCATAGGTATGAATAAACAGTTTTCTCATGTTTATTTAGAGCCACTTGGTAACTTCCACCTGCCAAGTTTTGCCGCATTCGTCGCTTTTAATCAAATATTTCTATCAAACGCCTGTTCGTGTTTCCTTTTACCCTTTTACTCTTTCAGTGTCTGGTTTAGATTCTTACCAGAGGAATGAGACATTGGCTCCTCTTTGCTGACCTTTGTGTGTCTTTATGTCTTTCCTTCTCCCTGACCAGACCTGTTAGTGCGGTTAGTATCTGTTGACCTCCACACGTTTGGACCCGACGCCCTGACAGCGGTGCGGTTGATCGAGCATCAGGCAAACGCTGACCAGGCAGCCGAGGTTCGACCACAGCTGGTAGAGCAGGTACCTGCAGCCGTGCAGGGAGCACCAGCATCAGGTGAGTGTCTTTACGTCGCCTCAACCTGTTGGAGCGCAACTTCTGACACAAGGCTTATACATTCTGACACTGCTAGACAACCAGAAATGTGACGGGGAGATTAATATGTTAAGATTTGAGGAGTGTTGAATGCTCTGACAAAGAGCTGACCAATTGAAGTGGTAAAGATACTGAGTGATGCTGGACGATCTGATTTCCACAAACTGTGTGCCAGTTCTGGACTGGTGGTAGAGCAGGTTTGGAGGTGGTTTAACTTGTGAATCTTTGAAGAACTGGTTTGATTTTTTAAGGCTAAAGGGCCGCCTTAGAGCCATGTCATTACATCAGTGTTTACGCTGAACACCAGTTTCAGTATTGAAGCTCCCTCTAGTTTAATATTAACTTCTGTCCTGGACCACAGTGCAAGGAAATAGATGAGCCCTTTTCAGACATGTATGTGTATCATTGCTGCCCCATCAGTCTGTTAAAGTGACCACATTCTGCCATTCAGACAGAGGTCACTTTTACATTCCTCTGAGCTTTGTTCAGACATACCAATCACAGTGATAGAGACTCGAGATTGGACAGTACATCATGTGATGAATTATACATAATAATGCACTAAGAAACAAGACTAAATCTAGATCTGCTATGTAAGAAGTGCTATAAACCGTGACCTTGTGTGACAGCTCACCTGTCTGAGGTAAAGACAAGTTGACAGAGTAACTTGCCGTTAGATCCTGATCGATCCTGTCCTGATGTCGGGAATATGTTTCTAATCGTAAGTCATTATTAAACTTTAACTCCTGTAAACATTTCATCTAAAGCTGGATTACATTCACTGTTGTTGGGTCTCATTAATCTGAGCTGTTCTGTCGTCACTGTAATTAAGTTTTTATGGGCATTTCAGTTTGGAATAGATGTGAAATTGTAGATCAAAGTGAATGAGCAAGTAGTTTCATGATTTTGGCAGCAAACTCTCTTTTGTGCTATCCGTGATGTTTTTGGATCATCATTGATGCTGAAATGTGGAAATAGTTTCCCCCAAATTGCTTAACACAACTCCAAGTGTGTTGCTTGTGCGTTCCTAGCTGGTAATGCAACTGCTTTCAGTTCACACTTGTGTCAGACTTCTGTTGGTTTGACCTAGTAAGACTGCCACTGCAACTTTACAGATGAATGAGCATGGAGCTCTTTCACACACGAAGCCGTCAGATTAACAGAAAGGAGTGTATGTCTAAAAGGGACTTTTGTCTCTTCCACAGACCGCTACTGGAGAGCACATGAGATCATTAATCATCTCATTATTCCTGCTGTGTGAGGTTTTATTATCACCGCATAGTAAACATCAGTTGCCGCCACTCTATGCACCAGCATTTGCAGATGTGTTTATATACACCAGCTAGAATTATTAATGCAGGGAAAACGAGACAAACTTTGACCTGATCAGATTTCCACACATTCCTGCTTTGATCACATATTCATACTGAAGCTCTGGTTTGTTGTCTTCTCCTTTGTGACTGTCATTTTTTGAGCGAGGCTGCCTAATCCTAAGTTTTACTTGGTCATGATAATCCTGCCCCCAGGTCATGACGTAAGCCGTCCCTGGTTGTAAACCAGCAAAGTGTTGGTGCCACTCTGAAACCAGTTTTCCTCGCTGGTAGCTGCTTCTTTGGCCGTCAAAATACAAGAACTGGTTTGAGGTTATATATCATCTCTGAACTAGCCTTTGAAATGCCTTGATGGAAAAGAGGTTTGAAGCCCTTAAGGTCCACAGGAAATACTAAACATACTGATTCTTTACCAACATTTTCACTGAAGTAAATACATTCTGAAACTATGTGAAACATTTAATTTAGTCTAAGTCTATATTTAAGAGTAACTTGTGAAACAAATGTCTTCATTCTGACTTTGCTCACCTGAAAAGAAGGGGAGTTTTTATGCAAATAAGATATAAAAAAGAGGCCATGTAGGTTATGCAAATGAAGGCACCACTCAAAACATTACTATGTCATTAGTAGAGTCATAGTGTACAGTGAAGGTAACAGAGGAATCCTCCCAACTACCAACTGTATGTGTGAGCTAGATGAGCTCTTAACAACCTGAACTAAAAATACTACAGCGCAGCTTCACCATGATTAACCCCACAGGAAACCAAACACAAGTTTGTTTGTGCTTGAATCTGGCACTTGGTCAGTCAATTCAAATCAATTCAACAAACAACACAATGACTAGTCAAACAAGGTCTGCATTTCACTCCGTATGCGTGTGTGTCTGTGGCAGAGAAACAAAAAGCTGTTTTACATTGCATGTCTGCTCAGAGCTCCAGCTTCAACAGTTTATGAAAGTGTAGACAACAAATACAGTATCGCTGCCAGTTCATCAGTGAATCACTGATGAACTCACCTGTTGCTGAGCCACGTAATATCCAACTATTAGAGCCCAGAACTGTGTCCTTGACTGATGTGGATGAAAAGCCTGCTGAATATTTACAACCTTTCATTGTGTTATGTGAGCAACCCACATAGAATGTTTTAATCAAAATAGTTTGTCCTGCACCAGTTATGCATTATACAGAGGCCTCTGATCTGTAACTTACTAATTAACGATCAGACAACTGCACATCAAAGAGGATAGCCATGGTCCAGTACTATCCTATACTGGAATTCTCTTTTCTGTCTGTGATGAAATGATTTGCAACGATCCAAAATTCAAATGTTATGAAGCAGAAAATGAAGATGATAACATTTAGGGAACACACATACATGTGAGCACTGAACAGTTATTTGCAGGAGCTGAGAGAAATCACTCCTTTTAAGTTACAAAGAGTTCAGTTTTGTGCACCTTTTGGAATTATCCCTTACTACCTCCTTTTGTCTTTCAGAAAAAAAAAAACACAAATAGTTGAAGCAGTACTTGAGTGTGTGAATTAGTGGGTGAATTTTCATTGCAATAAAACCCTCCTCACCTTGGGGTTGTCATTCCTTTTGCTGGGTGCTCCACTGTAATGCAAAGTTTTTATTAGTCTGCTGACATCTAGTGGACAGTCTGGGTAACACTACAAACTCGAAGATATTGGAAACAGTTGACAATGTTTTTCTTTTGCTTTGCAGCGCAGCTATTAGTGTTAAATCCATTCTACAGATTCTTTCTGTAACGTCAATGTTCTTCTTTGTGTCTCCTCAGTAACAAGGGTCCCAGTTCAGTCGGCTCAACCACCACCTGGTATTGTTGAACTAGATGGGGAGAAATTCACACTGCAGTGGTAAGATTAACTCGCCTGTAGACATGAATTGTAGAAAAAATACACTTTGCAGGGTTTTCCTTGTCCTTCTTCTCCCTCATGTGTCTAGTTCCTGTCAGTATATTGTCTTCTTGCATTATAACTTCTCTGTCCATCGTTTCTGTTTTTTTTCCAACAGGCTAAACGCACACTTTGAGACAAACACTGAAGGCTCCGTGTCTCGGTCAGAAATGTACTCTGAGTACCTGGCGACGTGTAGTAAAATGGGGCGAAGCAACATCCTGAACTCCACAGGCTTCCTCAAATGTCTGCGGTCAGTCCTGATTCCTCCGCTGTCTGATTCTTTTATGTTCCACCAGAATAGAGCACTGATTATTGTCTGTATCCTGACCAGAGATAATATATATCTATGAAACAAAACAAGTTGTTTCACAGTTTTCTGCAGAAGTTGGTGCTCTTTGTTTTTGTACAGCAGCTTAACAAAGCATAGTTGTTATGAGTGTATTAATGGCAAGGACCCTCCAGCAAGATACTAGCAAATGTAGAGCGAGTGGATATTTATACTTGCTGGTTTTGCACGTGATAATGGTAGAACAGAAAATGTGAAAGACCGGAGCTTTACCTAAAAAAGCTGAGTTGGTTTAAAATGCACACTAAAATGTTGATTTAGATTCAGGGATGGAGCTCGACTCTGAAGGGGCCCTCCTGGTAGAGCCATTGTAAAATATCTGATATATGCTATACTGTGCTGGGAAAAGTATATAAAAGTCTTTATTTAAGTAAAAGTACTAAAATAACACTGTAAAAATACTTAATTACAAGTCTGCGATGGAAGTGTTAAATTTAGTATCTCCAGTTTATTTTCAATTGTTTCCTGTCTTCTTTGCAGTCTGGCTGATATTCCTTGAATTATTTACAGGGTCTGTTTAGTGCAACCCGTTTATTTAAGGCTGATTTTTCAGTGAGACATTCAAAATACTTTCATTATAGATCAATCTGCTGATTATTATCTAGATTAAAAAACCCAGACTGTAACGTCATCATTCAGTCACTCAGTTAGTGCCAGTGACAGGCATCTGCTGTTGCATCCAGCCAAAATGTAGCACAGTAGCGGGCACCCTCTGCTCCTGCGGTCACTCTGCTTATGCCGTGATGAGTAAATACACAAATCAGTTACAGCACCTTGGCAGTTATCATTTGACCTCAGCAGTTCTCCCTTTGTGACCATCTTCTAACTGCTCTTGCCACCACAGGACCGTTTTCCCCAACCACACGATGCGGCGGCAAGAGGAGCCCAAAACCAACACCCACCTTCAGATCCTCCTGGTGGGGCTAAGGCGGCGGTCAATCCCCCTCCCCATCCAGTTGTACTACCAGCAGCCTCAGCAACAACAGCAGAGTCCGGCAGCAGCTTCTACACCTCCAGCAGCTCGACATGAAGCACCTGGAGACCCTCAGGCTCCGCCTCCAGGTAGAACTACAGAATAATCCCTTTTGTTTTCTTCTCTTCACTTTGATTATTGAAAGGGTTTGCATCGTTACTGGCTAGATGGTGTACATAAAACTACATATGCAGTCAGAGTTTGCTTGGCCACTTAAGATGCTGACCCTAATATGTGTGCCCCTCTGGGTCAGTTTCGGTGTGCTTGACAGAAGAGGCATTTGTGCAATAAGACACACATGGTTTAAATGTCAGATGCTGCAGAACTATGAAGGAGAAGAAACGGCACACCAGAATCGTGATGCTGTGGAGAAAGATGCTGGCAGTGTTGCAGAGAGAGCAGAGCTGGTACTGCTGGGACCAAGATGGCTGAACTAATTACAAAGGCAAACATATTGAGAAAATGATCAAAGGAAGCAAAGTTAGTTGGAGGAGCTTAGTAGTGAGATTAAAAGGACGGCAGCTAAACTGTATCACATGTCATGGAACTGAACACAGAAGACATTTTGGCAACGATGTGTCGTTTCTGTTGATACAGCAGAATGGAATCTGGAGGCAGATGATCTTTTCTCATTTTTGACATCGCAAATATATGAAGAACCAGCCCATCCTGCTACTATGTGTTTAACAATTTAGAGAAATGATAATTGTGCATTGTGGCTGAAGTACACAGCACTGAGAATCATGTGAACATCATGGTGATTATAGCTTGTACCAAATGGGGCAACAAAGTCAACCTAGCTCATAAAATATGACCCACTTAGGCTTGATTAAGGGGATGATTGAACAGAAATGGCTGCCTTGCAATTAATTAGAAGTCACTGGTGTTGTAGTAAATCCACTGAGTGTACGTATCTTGCAAGATGTGCTACCTCCTTTGGGCCGTCCTCGTTACTGGCTTCTGCTGTTACTGTGATAAATATTGTACATGCCTATTGTTCACACAAACACCTCAAATGAGAATTTAACACGTGATTATACACCAATCAACAGGGTTGCTCAAGTCTGCTGTTGGAAATGGGGCTGCAACTAACAATTATTTAACTGTCGATTAGTCTGTCGGCTGTTTTCTTGATTAATTGATTTGTTGTTTGAGCTATAAAATGTCAGAAGTTGGCAAAAAAATGTTGATCAATCCAAGATAAGAAGCTGAAATCAAAATAGTTTACCATTAATCTATGGTTGACAACTAAAAAGCTTTTAGTAAGTGTCTTGTCCTAAACTGTTCTGTGTTTGTTTGTGACTGTGTTATTAGGCTTACCTCCCGGGCTTCCGAGTCTTGGACCCCAGTTTGTCCGGGTCCCGGTCCCCAGCCTCAGCACCGGTGTTGCCACCCCTTCCATGGCCTTGACCGCACAGGAACCTCCCCATGCAAGCCACCCGACTGTTTCCCGTCACCCGGTGCCCCCGCAGGTGCCTCCACAGTTACCACCAAATCCTCTGGCAGCAGTGCAGCAGCAGCAGCAGGTCCGACCCGGCACGGTGGTCCAGATTCCAACGTCGGCAGCGGCCACCCAGAACCACAGCCCTACTGCTCCCCTTGCGGCCCAGCAGCAGCAACACTCCCCCATGCTCCCTACAGGGACGCCTGTCACGCTATTTCAGCAGGTACCACAAGGCCACATCCTCACCGCCAGGGTACAAGGTGTGTGCCCTCCAATCACCCAGCACCCACCTCTGCCTCAAACCCCGCCTCTGTCTGGGCCTCAGGGCGGAGCTCCCCAGGCAGAGTGTGTTGCTTCGGCATCTGCACCCTCCTCTTCCATGCAGATGGGGGGTAGTCAGGCGTTGAGTATTGCAGGTGTGCCCAATTCACAGGGGTCACGTGTCACATTTCAGAATATCGCCCCCAAACCAGCGCCAAACCAGTCAGGTGGACCAGCAGCTACTCCCAACCAGCAGCAGGCTCAGAGCGTAGTAATAGTCAGTCCCAACCCCCAGCAGAGCCCAGCCTACACCCCTGCCATACACCAGATCGTTCTTGCCAACCCATCCGCCATTCCCGGTGCCCAGACTATCCAGATAGCAGGGCAGCCTGGAGCTGCTTCCAGTCCCTGTCCACCTCCTGCCTCTCACTCCAATACCCAGGTCCAGCCCAATCAAACTGTCAGCCACGCACTGTCCATGAAACGGCATCAACAGCAGCAGCAACAACATCAACAACAGCCACCTCTCCAACTTATTCCCCAACCTCCTCCCTCTCAGCCTACCTCCACTGAGTCCAGCTTGATCAAACAGCTACTGCTTCCAAAGCGAGGGCCTTCTACGCCGGGAGGAAAGCTAATCCTACCCGCTCCACAGGTGCCCCCTCCCAACAATACGATAGCCCCTAGTCCACAGGTCATCTATCAGGCAGGCTACAGCACCCAGAATCCTTCTTCTCAGCCTCAGCAGCTCAATGTCCAGCTGGTTCCCGGCCAACTTCCTGCTGCAGGAGCTCCAGCCCTCCAGACGGTTCAGCTCTTGCCAGGCCAGCTCATTTCCACAAGTAGTCCGGGCGGAGCTACCATTATTCAGGGCCCCACGGCAGCTGGACAAGTCACATTTACCGTGGTTCCCAACACTGGCTTCACCACCTCTACTGCTGCTGTTGCCGCCGTCAGCCAGGGGACTGTGGCTCCAGGTGTTCCCCCTCCTTCATTCTCTACTGGAACAGCACCCCACCACGCCCCAGCAGCTCCCCCTCCTCCACCACCACCGCCGCCGCCACTGCCAGCTCCCCTCAGAGGAGACAAGATAATTTGTCAAAAGGAGGAGGAGGCCAAGGATGCCACAGGGCTGCATATCCATGAGAGGAAGATAGAGGTGATGGAGAACTCCTCCTTGGCAGAAGGAGACTCCTCCAATGGCAAAACCAGTAATGGTGATGTTGCGGCAGGTGCCAAGCTGCTAAATGGTCGGAAGTGCATGGAGTCTAATCTACCTCCATACCACTCAGGGAACAGCCAGGGAGCACTCAATGGCCCGGCTATGGAGAGCCACCCTGCTAATGGGAAGCAGGCCCTCTCCCCAGGCCCTAACACCCCACTAGAGAGCAACCCTGACCCCAAAAAGACTCTAGTCAATGGGGTGTGTGACTTTGATAGGAGTGACAGTGGTGGCAACTTTAACAAAAACATTCCAAATCACATTGCTTCCAAACAGTACTTGGGGAATGGGGAGGTGGGCCCCTCTGAGAAGAGTCATGGCTCAGATCCCCCTCTCCCTAGTCCTCCTCCACCCCAGCAGGACACTGCCAAAGCCCAGCAGGCTGAGCGCCTGGCCAACGGACCCCAGGCAGTAGGCAACAAGCCTCCCTCGGAATTAACCAATGGACCTTTGGGGCCGGGCCACTCTGCCCCTGTGCTAAGACAGCAACTGCTCCCCAACTCCTCCCTTCCCTCCACTGTTACTGTTACCTCCCAGAGTCTTGCTGCCTCTCCTGCAAACGGAGTGGCCACTGAGGCTCGTGGTCTCAAGAGGCCGGCCGAGAACGAGGACCGCAGTGCAGCGGCAGCATCCTCGGGGATCCCCAATAAAGTGGGAGTGCGGATCATCACCATCAGTGACCCCAACAACGCCGGCAGCAGCTCCACTATGGTGGCGGTGCCAGCAGGAACAGACCCAAGCACAGTAGCCAAAGTAGCAATAGAGAACGCCACTCAGCAGAGGAACTGCTCGCCCACACAGGCAGCTGGCACAACGGTGAGTCACTGTAGGCTTAGTCTCGCTGTAAACCACATTTATCCACACTGTTTTCTTGTAGTGTGACTTGGTGTCAGGTCTGCCACAATATGTGTCTTGATTGTCTGTCACAGACACCCTCTGTAAATACTAGAGTATTTGCATCACCAAGTCATGTGACAACTACGTTTGTCTAATTTACCACCTACTTTTTCAGTTAAATCCTGTGGCAGCTTCATTGTTAAGAATATAATCATTTACATGCACCGCCAACCGTTATGCATCAGAGCATTATATTTTTCCTTCACGTTCTATCAGCAGCGTTACTCAAAGTCTAATTTGCCCTGCCACAATTTCATCATGAACCAAAATTCAGAAATGTACATCATCAAGAATGTTAGCCTTTAGTCTACAGAATTTGGATAATTCATGAGAGGTGATAAACCAGACCATTGTTTTCAAGCAGTACTTTGCCTTAGCTATTAATACAATGTCTGGCATTTTGAGCTTCAGCTATGTGGTCCTGTGATGGGCAGGCAGATCTAAGCATAACACCGGACCAACATTTGGACAACTATTATACGGAAATTTGGGCATATCACCACACTTTATGGCTAATTACAACAAGCTGATCATTTCCATTACCATGAACTTCACAGTGGTTGCGGCTCCTTGCTGGTAAAGTTACTGTCACACAATCGCAACAATGAGAGTCACTCTCTTCCCACAACAAAAGTCCACGTCACATCAAGGTTACCCACAAAGCAGCCTTTCTAATGACTAGTTATTTGTTACAGAGTACATATAGCGATAGAAATATTAACATTGGAGGACCATATATACAGTTTTATTTCTGTATTTATTTAAGAAAGGATTTGTATAACTCCTCCGACATGCACATTCACACCCCCAGTGAGCTACCACCACAAATAGAATCTAATTTTGGCACATTTGGGCACATTTTTACTCAAAAACATATGCCAAGACTTTTTAAAATTTACAAACACTGCAAAATGCTATAACGGGGCTTCTGCTTTAGAATGTTTAATTCACTATTTAAATATTGTGAATTGTTTACTATGTTTTCTTACTCAGAGTCTTTTTTTTAACGTAGAGACAGTCTTTTTTCTTACATAATGCCAAATACCTTCACTGGGTGATAAATGCATCATGAGTATTGACAGTCCCTTAAACAAGTGCACACAACTGGAACTGCTATACTTTGCCATTTTCAAAACAATTCCTATAGACCGCTACTCTATTCTGTTCTATTCCATTCTATACAAAACAAACACATGCATTAACTGGATACATGGATGTTGAAGCTCTTGTGATCTCCGTCTGTGGTTGAAATCCAGCCATTATTTGAGTCCAAATACAACATACCATGACTTCAAATTTGCTCAGCAAGAACAAGCAGAAACAGCTCTTTGCTGTGTCCATTCAGTTCCTCCCACTGTCCTCATCAGCCATCTGGGTTGCTCATGTCTTCAACCGTTGAACAGAATGAGCCTGAAACAGAGCAGCTATCACATACAGCAGCTAATGCCAAGAAGGACCATCAGCTGTCTGGCGTTTAAGCACTGAGCAAAAGTTGCAGGAAGACATTGATTTTTGTCAATGTTTGAAATACCATAAGATGCTAAAATGAGCATCAGGGATGGAACATTACACGAAAGGGTTTTGTCCTACGTTGCGCCCATGTTTTTATCAGCGTGTGTGTCCTCATGTACCTGGTAGAATTCAATCAAAACTGCTGCTGGTCAGAACCACTTTCTTTGCTTGGCTCCAGTGTTTTAATCAAATTATGTAACTGAATTGAAGTGGCACATTTTAATGTCAGGCCCCAGACTAATGTCTGACAATAATTTGGAATTACAAATGCTGTGCAGTTAGGTAAAGGTCTTGTTGTTCTTCACATTGCTGTGTGTGCAGGAGATGGAAGGGAAAAGACTGCCATTGTGAGACCGAACACTGCAATGTGTAGAATAATGTTTGCCATTACAGTGTTTTGCCATGGCTTCAATTTATTGAAACAATGACATTTCGACTGTTATGTCAGATGAAGTGATTATATGTGATGTATAATTGACACAAACTGTGGAACTCATCAGACTGATGACCTGTGTCTCAGACTGCAGGGGACATTATTATACATCTGGATGTAAAGCTGCATTCTACAGAGTTCTGCATCCAATACATCTGTCACTGGGAATGGCTTGAAGCTAAATAGAAAGCTTCTCATCTCCTTGTGTTTTTAATGTTTTTAATTCAGTCCCTTATATCTACAAAAAAAAAGCATGATTCTGAGCAAAAGCATACGAGTAAAACCCGTTTTCCATAATGAATGTTTGGAGGTTAAGAAGGTGAGACCAGTTAAGACCATGTGGCTCTCACTGATACCCACCTCCTAGAGCAAAGCAGCTGAGAGAGCAACTTCTGCCAATAGACAGGCCTGGGTTACATCTCAGCCAACAAGTCCATTCTAAAGATGATTTCAGACCCTCTTACTTATCATGAAAATGAGCTGGGATCAATTTTCTAATGGAGTACACCTAAACAAGACATTGACTGTATGGAATGAAGGGCATCACTTGGTGTTCATCTGTTTAATATGCATGTGCCGGTAACGGCAGATATCCATCAGGTTACTGACGACATGTTGTAATAGCAGTGCAGTTTGTCAGACGTTGTAACTACAAAATGAAACTAAAGGTGTATGTAGGCTGCGTCAGAATAAACTGGCCACCCAACTGGAGCAAAAGCACAACCACATTGAGCACAGACATGTGGATGTTAACCTGCAAGCTATTTTAAACCTTGTTGTTGTTTTTTTAGTGAGTTGTTGTGTTATGTAGGGTAATGTGCGCTATGTTCATATGCACAATGCAAAGTGTGACACATTTTAGTGGACTTTGGTTTGGTTATTGAATAATAAGAGCATCCTTATTAACTCTTACAAAATTTCACACAAAGGTCTAACAGGATAAAATGATGAAGCGATGATAGTTTATATCCCAAAGGTCATTTTCACTTTAACATCATTATGCTCTGCAAAAACACTTTTCTGACCTTTATTCCACACTATAACTCAGAAGAACTGGAGATGGTGAACATTTTCCACATGCGGTTGGAGACTGAATTGGTGACCGTAGTCTTTGGTGCCCACATTGAAACTGTGCTGATTGTTTAGATCAGGGGAGCCCAACACTGGTCCTCGAGAGTCCCTATCCTGCATGTTTTAGATGTTTCCCTCTTCAAACACACCTGATTCAAATGATCAGGATCGTTATCAGGCTTCTGCAGAGCTTGATGATGAGCTGATCATTTGAATCAGGTGTGTTGGAAGAGGGAAGCATCTAAAACATGCAGGATAGTGGCCCTGGAGGACCAGGATTGGGCACCCCTGCTCTAACCCATTAATTGCTAAACCATTTGTAGATGATGTTTCTTTGAATAAAACTTTGAAATTAATGTTTAAATTAAATTTCCAATGAATTTATTCATTGTTTGTTCCTCATTCCACTTATTACATAATATAGAAAACCTTGGCGTTTTAGTACCCTCATAGCATCTTGTTGCCCTGAGGCAACAAACCCAAATCTGGTGGGGGGTGTGGGGGGGTACACATTTTATGATTGATATATTATCAGGGACCCCCAAGCTCCCATAAACTAGGGTGAAATATTTTTTTCCTCCTAAAATAAAAATTCATGCCATAGAGGGTTAAGGCAGGTTTTGTACCGGTTTTAGGATATTTTAGACTGGTTTTAGCCTGGTGTTAGGATAGTTTTATGATGTTTAGGATGTTTTAGACTGGTTTTAGGCTAGTTTTAAAATGTTTTAGGAGGTTTTAGACTGGTTGTAGGTTATTTTAAGATGTTTTATGATGTTTTAGGGTGGTTTTAGGATGTTTTTAGTATGTTTTAGGCTGGTTTTAGACTGGTGTTAGGGTAGTTTTAGGATGGTTTAGGCTGGTTTTAGGATATTTTAGACTGGTTTTAGGCTAGTTTTAAAATGTTTTAGGGGTCTTTAGACTGGTTTTAGGGTATTATAGGATGTTTTATGATGTTTAGGATGTTTTATGCTGGTTTTAGTATGTTTTAGGATGGTTTGGGATGGTTTAGGCTGGCTTTAAGATGGTTTAGGATGGTTTAGGCCGGTTTTAAAATGTTTTAGGATGTTTTTAGGATGTTTTAGGATGGTTTTAGTATGTTTAGGATGTTTTAGGCTGGTTTTAGGATGTTTTTAGTATGTTTTAGGATGGTTTTAGGATGTTTTTAGTATGTTTTAGGATGGTTTAGGATG
>OMNN01101747.1:0-15730 GCA_900302755.1 Chromis chromis
CCCCCCCCCTCTCTCTCACCCACACACACACACACACACACACACACACACACACACACACACACACACACACACACACACACACACACACACACACACGTATTATTTGTGCTTGTGTGATGTCTCCATCTTTGCCAGGAAACAGTAAATTTGAACTTGGAGAGGACGGAGTAGCATGAAAAATGACCCGATGATACGAAATTTTACAAAACAAGTAAAGAGGACAAGACAACAGAAGTGAAATGAAACGGCTGCAATTGCATAAGTAAATGTAATTTCTGTTACTGCACAAAAGACTTAGTCAGTGTTTCTACTTCTATCAGAGTTGTGAAATCCTGTCCGGGAAGCCTGTTCGGATCCGAATCTCAGGAGGTCATTTTCCCAGAGAAAGCCAAATCTTTGGCTCATCTCTGGTGCAACACGTAGTGATTGGACGGGTCGCTCGGTGAGCCTTGCGGGCTTTCTGTCCCTCTGCACACCCCCTTCTGGTCATCCTTCTCCCCTCAAGCTTTTTCCCTCCCATCTTCCAAAATAGTCTTCCTAACGAGTGTTGGCCCATCCCTGTTCCCAGCTATAAAAACAGGCCCCGGTGGCCGAAGATGCTTAGAGAATGTGGTTATTATTGCACATACACACACACATACGCAGGGGCCCCTCTCCAGTAGTCTGGTAAATGATGCCCCAAACTTAGCTCGGAGCAGGAATGAGTCCAAGGTTTCTTCTCATCATCATCATCATCATCATCATCATCATCATCATTCCTCGGCAGGCCCATGACTCAGCCCAAGTCACATTATTTGTTCCAGAGAAAACATAATTTTTTTTCTGACAAGTTTCTCTCTCTCCCTCCCTCTGTTTTCTCTCTCCTGCTAACTTGCTCTGTTATTCTTTCTTTTCATATCATCCTACGTCTTTATCTCTTTTTGCTCCCGCTGTAAATTGCATCTCCTGTCTTTCTTTTTTCCTCATTTCTCCCTCCGTCTGTGTCTCGCTTTTCTTACTCAATACTCTGTCCACTTTTTTTTTCCGTGGGCAGACTGTTCTTTAAGAAGCAGGCCAAAGTAATTCAAACAACATGGCTCTAATTTGCTATGACATGTTTCATTTCTGACCTCACTTCAGATAACCATCTTGCTCTCTCCCTTTTCTTTTTTGCATTTCTCTTTCCTCTCTCTCACGTTCGGCGATATGCTTTGGATGAGCCCGGCCTGTTCTTGGAGGATTCCTCCAACCATGTGCTCATGCTAACAGTTCTGCGGCTACTCAATAAGACCAAACTGTTTGCTTTTGCTTTGTGGGCCATTTAAACAAATGTATTCCTCAGGAGCCAAAAGCTGATGGAGGCTCCATGAGCCGTCTGTCAATTTCTTAACTGGATTCGAGAGGGTTTTCGGCGATCATGTTTTCGAGGGGCTATTTTCTTTAGTTCAGAGAGAACGACTACAACACTGAGTAAAAGACGCACCACAGGACATGATGCTTTGCCCAGGCAGACTCAACAATGAAATTTGACATTATTGGCAACTCTGGAATAGGGAGGTGGTTGAGTGGGGATGACAGGAAATGACTGAACAGTTCAATTTGGGTACTGGAGTAAGTTGGAGTGAAAAAACTTTACAGGCGCAGCACACTCTGCTGCCAACCCCAAAAGCCACAAATATGAGCGTGTTCCCTGAGAAGTCGGCCATGTGAAAACAAAAGTGCCTGGCAGTGGGCAGTGGAGAGAGGTTGAGGGAGGAGAGGAGAGGCAGGGAACTGTGGAAGTTTAATTTGGGTGAGAGGTCAATGCAAAGCCAAATCCAGAGGACACTTACCGAAGATAGCACATCTTTCTGCTGCTCTTTGCCAACGTACACACGTATAAAACATGTGGATGTGTCCTATTGTACTCTTATACACACTCAGACATAAAATACACTCCTGTCCCACTTCAGTGCAGCTCACACTGTCACACACACCAACAACTCAACCAAAGGAAATAAAAACATCTATATTAAGTAATCCATGTTTGAAAAAAACACAGTTTTGACAACTAAATAGTCAATTGAATGATGTTTTCTTCTTTGCAGTTGCAACTGTTGGTCACAACCGGAGTAAAAATGGGGGAAAAAATGGTGATTTGTGAGATGTGAATGGCTGGTTCAACAATACACTGTAAAAACTATTACCCTGCGGCCTGTGAATGTTGCTTTTTGGACTCTCCACTCTGGCCAGCTTTTACGACTCAGCTGTGGAGGAGAACAATTCATGAATTTACAGCCGTCACGACGCAGATCATAAATATGCCAATAGTTGTGTACGCGTTACGACTATTGTAGATCAGGCTGATGACAGCTGCCACAAATAAGGCTCCTTTTAGGACAATGATGTAGATCATGTTCATCTCTACAACAAGTCCGATTATTCTGGTATGGAAATATAATGCAGTGGGCACCACTGTTTTAAAACATGGCGTAAGAGAGGCTCTTTAGTTGTGGAACATACACTATAGAGACACTCCAGGAGAATAGGGTAAAACATTTTGACTAATTTTACCATGATTTTTCCCCAGTTGATTACTTACATTAAGACAAATGTGTTCTGTGGTACAATTTTTCTGAACTTTCATGTTTAAATAAGTAAATTAAGTGGTATCTAATTAAATACAGTATGTGGTCATTTACATACATTTCCAGAACAGAAATTTAAACACTGGATTAAATCAGGTTTAAAATTCTTGTTTCATTTGGTTGATTTATTGGAGTCAAAGGTTTTTCAAGGGAGGGGATTTAGGATATTTCTTTTCAACACTTCATGAATCCAGAAATACCATCAATAGCCAGAATCCTATAGATGAGGATAACAATGATAAATGGACAAACCCCTAAGTGCTACTAAAGCGATATTTATGGCTCATAGTATGACAAATGGAGTTTAAAGATATTTACTGTAAAATTATATAACATATTCTGTATATGTTTTATCTAACAGTCTATAATATTTCTGTGCCACAATATGGAAGGCAAAAGAGCTCAGAATCTCCAAATTGATCTGTTCATGTAAAAACAATGTGTTTCTCTGCCATGTCTCGCCTTCAAACTCTCCTCTGACTCCTACAAGAACCAAAACCCTTTGACATTCATACGTCGACTTTAGCTGAACTTCTGTCTGCTTATTCATTGTCAGCAGCTCTTTGCAGGTAACTGTGTCAACTAAACAGATAAAACTCTGTGAAACAACATCTGAGAGAGCTGCACATGGTAACTCATTTGTCATTTGGCACAGATTTTTTCCATACAGTGTCTACTAAAATGCTCAGGCTGGGGATTTTCCCTCAGCATGTAATCTATACTACAGAAATGTACATCCAACCTCCTTCCGAATAAAAACAGTGTGATTCCCATCCAGTAATGAACAATAGGACAGATGCTTGCTATCTATCACATACTCTGTATTCCTTGTGGAAATCCAAGAGCAGTGCAAATGGCTTGCAGCCCTCAAAACAAGGATAGCAGCCCTCAGACCTGCACACTTAGCCAATGTAAAGCTGCTCAACTGTACCAACTAATGCCTTTGGCTGCTTCAACAGCTGCGCCGGCCTGCCTCCTCCCTCGTGTGCATCAACAAGTGATGTGTGTGTAAATGTGTGTGGTGGAGGCACTTTGTGCATGTGCACACTTACTGTATATGTGTGTATGCATGAAGGCATTTGCATAGCACAGGCCATAAGAAAGACTTCATTCACAGCTTCTCTGAAGTTAGCCAGAGGCTCACCTCAAGATGTTCACACTCCAGACCTGCCAACTGTAAACAGACTCCACTCTGTCTCTCTGAATTCACCCTCACTCACTCTCCATTTGTTTTGTTTTGTCTGTTTTTTATGGCATGCTTCACAATTAGCTCAAAGAACTAGTATTTTCTGGGAATTTAGGAAAAGTTTTAATTCTTTTTTTTTTAATTTCAGTAAAATAAAATGTGAATCAGCGTAGTTTCATTAACTACAGCTCTGCAAATACAGTATATTTCAGAGGACAGGGTTGTGCAGCAGTCAGTCTGATATATAACAGCATTTAATTGTTAATTTTTATTTAATAAGTGAACTTGTGGTATTTTCAACAGCTGCAGGTAATAAAGGGAGAGACATTGCAAGTGACAAGAATCACTGCCTGGACTTGAATCATGGATGATGTGTCCTTGCTGTTTTAATTTTGCATTTTTGGGGGTCTTCCTGGCAGTATGGAGGTATGTAATAGCCAATAACTGTCTACACAAAAAGAGGCAGGGGTCGCACAATGTACACAATCTGTAAAAAGCACTTCATCATATCTTCTCTTTGTCAATACATCAACTTTTTTCTGTTATTTCTCTGCTAGAAACAGTGATGCACATTAGAGGCTATTGTTAGATTATTTCAGATCATTATGTTCCACTTATTTTTTTCTGAAGCCCAGCTTTGAACCAATGACCCCTCACTGGTCAGCACTTCCTCTGATGGCAGAAAACCAGTGGAGTCAATTTGATTAGCCGCCACTCAATACAGCCTCAGGTAATGAGGTATGTCTGGAAGTAGGTGGAGAGGGCCCAGATAAGGTAGGGGGGGTAATGGGGTTGGGCACATGGAGGGACGAGGCAAACTTCAAAAGGTTTCATATTGGACACGAAACACACGTTACAAGCAGGAGGAGGAGGAGGGACCACACAAATTTAATTTTCCTAAAAAGGGGAAATGCAGACAATGAGGATCTGGAGGTAAACTATTTGTGACCCCCACGTATACCTGGTTACCCCCACCTCTCTGCTCCTCACCCCTTCCTCCCTCCCTCCCTCCTTTCCAGATCTGATTAAGCCGCAGTGGAAGGGAGCCTCCACTCGTTAAGGAACCCTGTCATGACAAAGAGAAACACAAAGCATGACCTGCCTTCAATTGGAAACGGATCCACAGTGAAGGGGGCAAACGGGGAGGGAGCCAGAGGAAGAGAAAGCGGGAGAGAGATGGAGATAATTGAATCAAGGCTGCGGGGGGAAGACAGATAAATCTTATTATTGATACTTCAGTTGAGCAGAAAGACGGAGGGAGAGAGAGATCAGTCTCACTTCATTAAAAGACAGCTAATATATCTGAATCATTTAGTTGCCTGCTGGAAGTTTTGCAAGTGGGGCAGAGCGTCAGTGTGCATGTCTGTCCCTCAGTTTTTATGCTTTTTATTTTAGTCGACTCAGTATATTTTGTAGTATCAAAATGAAAGATTTCTGTTTTATTTTTCACTTTTTTTTAAATTAGAAAACACACGGCAGACAGAAAACAATCAGTATTATTACACAAAACAACAGAAAGACCTCCTAAGAACAGTCCAAAACCACCAGTTGACAGTACAAAAAGTACGTCTCTCATGATGCTCCCTTAAAAAATACCAATTGCATTTGATGGAAAACAAAAGGTGGAAGAAAACTCAGATTCCCGAAACAAGGTACGGTCTCCAGAACAAATACAGAACAAATGTGTCATGTTTCCAGCTTCCAACTGGCTAATTTGTTGTGGTCTCATGTTGTTATTTCAATGTTCCTCTTCGCAGAAATGCCAGCTAAAACAATTGTTGTCCCGGTAACAGATATGGCACTGGATGCTGGAGCTCTTGCTTTTCCTCAACTCATTGGCTTCGCTGAAAGAGGTGCGTGCATGTGTGTACGCACAGTTTAAGGCCTCGCATTCAACTTCACAGCAGTGCAAAGGAAACATCTTACAAATCTGTAAATTATCCCGATGACAGTTTATACTCTGCAGTGGTCACCTTTGCCACAAACATGAACTCATACCCATGAGCGAACACACATAAGTCTGATTAGGTCACTCCTTGGAGAGAAGCTGGGAAAGCAAATGTGCTCTTCTCCTCCTCCACTTTAAGTGTCAGAAGGCAGAGCTCAAGTAATATTTGACTCGATCATTAGAAAAGACTGCGCTGTCTTGGCCGGTACAGCTTTTTCCCCTAAATGTCCAGCAGAATGTCTCAAGATACAAGTTACTGTGTCTGTGCACAAAGAAAAAGAATGTCAGATGTTGCCAGATAAGCATTAACTCTTCACTTTTCCCTGCAGTACACGTCCTGCTTCATAAAATCCGACTTCGATTCCAGCAAATAAATCCCAAATAGATGCTTGTTACAACCTGAATTTGCTTGGTATTCTTTTAAACGAGTGCAAAATAGGAGAGGAAGCCATTTTCTGTGGCCCTGATCGGAGCGTGTCTGCTGGACTTGTAATGAGTTCTGGAGGCTGGTGTGAATGAATGTGGTCAATAATGGATGAGGAGGACAGCGAGGACGACTGGCTGTGTGGAAACTCAAGAGGCAGGTATGCTAAGGAAACTGTCGCACCCACCCTCTTCTCCTCTGTCTCTCCCTCTCCCCCGGTCTTTATCTCTCACATGCAAACAGCCGCTGTACAGTTTGCATGTACATAAGGGGAGCAAACACAGCCGACATATGCGACCAGACGCGCACACAAACGCACGTACAGAATGAGCAGGAGGGAGCCAGCTGCCATTTGAAACATTCTGATGTGTAAATAAACACCTGAGAGCTTTTCTGGCCAAACAAAACCAATTTTCAAAGCTCTACAAACACTTTTGGGCCAATCGCGACACCGATGCCTTTCTTTTCTTTAGAGGAACCGCTCAATTAATATGTCACCACAAGTCATGACCACGAGACCCTGCTAAAATAAGCGAGCCACTTCAGGCCCTCGCCTCTGGAGAGAGAGAGACGAGAGAGAGACATAAATTGCCCTCTTTAAAGTAGAAGAGTCATCCAAAAAACCAATAAGCCGTGAGTGGGCACCTGCGGCACGCACTGAAAATAAATAAGTTGCCTTTTTCTTTTTTCCTTTTTTCATTCCCACCCTGCTAACACCCTCATCACCTTGTGAGCAACCTGTGAAAACAATTCTATTTATCCACTTCCTTCAGGTGTTCCCTCCTTTTCACTGAAGCCACAAAAATACAGTTTTCTACGCTGCTCTTTATGGCAGCTGCTTGAACTGAAGGACAGTGATCTCATACATGAAGTACAGCATTCAAACACACAAAAACAAGTACTTGAGCCCTAAATCCTGGATTGATTCTTTATCACCACTGCTCCAGACATGCCAGTTTTGCATTTTACTTCATGTAGAAGGCCTGACAAACACTGAATTAATAAATATATATATATTTGAATCAGTTAAGGAATTAGTAAGGAAAATCTTTTCTGGTCAGGAATGCTGTTGCATACATGTGATACAAGCAGATAAATAAAAATAATAATAACAATAATACATTTATTAAGTTTAAATATAGTTCTATGTATCTTTACATACAACTGCACCTTGTATGTATATTTTGCACTATTTTAGCCATTATTTCTTCGTACATGTTCAGCAATGTGCCATATCAACAATACTGTTTTTACAAATCCAAATATACCAAATAGGCCATCTTTAAAATAATAAGCTATTCCACCATTTTCATAGAAACACTTGCATGTACTATTTATTTTTTCTACTAGATGTTAGATTTTATAGAATTGCTGCTTAATTTCTATTCTAGTTACCTTTATCAGATATTTCCAAAAACAAATTAATGAAATTACTTGAAAAATGTGACACTTTATGGTGCATTTTTCAATTTAGTACATTTATATTCATATTATATTTTACACTTATATTGTGGTGGTGGTCATTTTACTCTCTCTGCTTGCTACTGCAACAACAGAATTTCCCCTTGGGGATCAATAAAGTATTTCTATTCTCTATATGTTCTAAATTATGAATTTATGTACTTGCAAAATGTGTTAAATAATTTACCCCAAATAATTTGCTCAGGTAATTCAGATGTCTTGTTCTCTTTTGGACTGAGCTGTTCCTGACACACCGTGCGACAGTAGGCGATGAAAAAGGAGAGGAGCGTCTTTGATGAGCGCACCACCGCTGTCACTGTCACAGACACCGTGTTGGCTCGCTGCTTAGCATCCCTGCATTGTCCTCCCGCTACACCTGACACTGCCTCTTAGAGCCGTGGTGTGTGTCTGTGTGCGATGTGATCTCAGACACAATGAAGGTATGAAGAGTGGAGGAAGTGATCAAAGTGTCAACCAGAAGCCCTGATACCAAAAACCCCGCTGTGCCCCCCGCTCAGGAAATGCAATCTACACAGATACCCACCTGGAGTAGCGCGAGGCTTTGATGTTACGTTTAATGGAGGATTAAAGTTATAGTCAGACTTACTACGCCTACTGGCACTACTATTATCTTTACAGCTACTAATAAAGAAGGCAACCGTACTTTTTTATACATAGCACTGTACTTTATGACACTGCTAGAAACTGAAGAGGCACATTTAAAACTGATTTTGCAAGAAGACGACCCAATGATTTTAGATTTTTGGACTTTTGAAATCTCAGAGATGCAAAAAACTGCAAACATTTTATCAATAAACAGATATCGGTCAAAAGAATCCACTAAAATTTCTTTGTATTCCCATTTGCATGATGTCAAACACCGAATTGTCTTCCGGAAATCAGTTCCTCTATGTTCATAAAAGCGACTTGTTCAACTCTGCTCCGTTCTCTGAATGAAAACAGTTGAAAAGAGCGCTTTGAGATAAGAACCTGGTTTGAATTCCTTACATCAGAACAAAAGAACAGAGGCAGAAAAGTTTAGATGGAGCCCATTTATCGCATCTCCTCGATGCGATATTGGTTTCAAAGGTGCATTGGCCAGTGAAAGACACAGGTTAGAGCATGACGACCACTGTCCTAACCATGTTGTGTGTGTGTGTGTGTGTGTGTGTGCGTACGTGTGTGTGTGTGTGTCTTGGCAGACCCAGATGGCAGGCGGGTAAAAAGGGGGAAGGTGGGCAAAGCGGACAGGAAGCAGTAAAGGAGAGTTCTGGTTACGAGGATCAGACGGCAGGACGAACCATGCTCAAAGCTGCTGCCGCTACCATACTCAAGGTGTGGGTTACACTCCTGGACACAAAGGACATACACATACAGACACACACAGTCCCAGCTCCCCACAGGATAGTGCACTGGTGTGTGTGTGCACGTGTGTCCTAATTAAAATGCGATAGTAATTGTGCGCATACATGCAAACACACACACCCCCGCCTACTTCCTCAGCTAAGCAGATCTACTTAAAAGGGCTCATATCAATTGTCAGCGGCCATGTTTAGTTGTTTAGCCCCCTTTTCTCCAGTGATGAGGACCAGACCATGGAAAACGCAGCCCCCCATTAGCCACATGTTGCTTCTAATACTGACCCAATAAAATGCGATTCACCCTGCCATGGAGAGTTCATCTGGCTTACCACACAAAGAGGAGGGATGGAGGGAGCAACACATTTAATATCGAGCAGCAAAGGATGGACGGAGAGTAAGAGAGAGGGAGGAAGGAGGAGGAGGCGCTCGCAAATAAAGATGTAACAGTGTTAAAGAAAGAGGGAAGCGCGTGGGCCTGCTGCTAATTTCCCGCCCTGAGTGCAGTAATCTGAGGGGAAGATTAAGGTGAAGGAGTTATTCTTGACTATTTTATTAAGAGGTGCTTTAGGCGCTGGAAGAAGGGGCTTTAGTGCTCCTCCAGCAGCGTGCCATACAATACAAGACAAACATTTGCTGTTATTTCACCAAAGTACTCTCAGATGTGCTGGGTCGGGGCCTTGCCTTATGCCGCGGAGGAACTTGGCATCAAAGTTCCCCGCAGCTCTCTGAAAACAAAAAAAAACTGCCCTTCTTTTACGCAGGTCCTGCCTTGAGCCGGCGTCCCCGTCCGGCAGATAAATTGGGAGGTGTCAAAAGAAGGAACGGCAAAACCTCACACCTAGTTTTAATTAAAACGGGAGAGAGCTGCAGAGGATGAACGGAGACGCCTGAAAGTTCTCGTTATATGAGAGAAACTTCTGTAAACATGGGGATCTGAATACTACTATTCATGTTTTGATGCAATTTCATTAACACAATCAACATATTTAAAAAAAAAAAAAAAAAACTTATCTTGGATTTGATGTTAGAGCCTTATCCAGTATAAATGTGTAAAATATCAGCAGTGCCAAAAGTCACAGGCATCATTTTAACTCATCACAAGAAGTAACTAGGCTTTACTTCATACTTCATATTTTAGTCTGAGAAAAGTTCATTTTAATGTCATACGAAAGGAAAAAGGACGTTGTAGTATATCAAAAAAGAAAGATCCAAGCCAAAGCCGGTGACAAGCCAGCAGTAGCCTCACCCACCTGCCTCTTGTTTGCTTTGTCATTGCTTCACCATTCTTAAACTCTTACTGCTCTTCAGCGCTGCTGAAAAACAAGATGCCTCCGTCAGTGAGTGTGCGAGCATGTGAGTGTGTGCGTGCGTGCGTGTGTGTGTGCTTGCGGTCACCAAAGTGAACTATTACTGCATTCGGGAAAATGAAGAGAAACACATTTGCAAAGCCAATGTGGCACTAAAACAAAGAAATAACAATAACAACCCTTTGCCTCCACCCCCCTAAAAAATGACCATCCCGCAGGTCCTTGAGTGCAAACATTCGTTTGGAATAACATCTTCCCCAATTAAAGCTGCTTAATTGACATGTCTGGAAACCTCAGGAACTTTGAGTTGAACGGTCAGCGCGGACACACAAAAACCACAGAAGTGGCCGTTTCAACCACTCATAAAACACAATTCAGAAACCGGATCTTCCTCTTTCCTTTTCTGTGCTCGAAAAAGAGGATGTGGCCACATTTGATGAGGAGAGAGGTGGAGAGTGAAGGACACATGAGACTTTTGGAAGCCTCTCCTTCAACCGAGCTATAAAAAATCTAATTGTGTCATCTTGGGCTTATAAGACACTGTAGTCTGACTGATAAAGATAGAAAGTCACCATTTTGTTCATGTGTAAAAAGGCTGATTTGACACGAGACATGTTTAGTTTTCTTCTTCAGCAGTCAGAACCAATTCAGACACGTTTTCTCTGCTTCCTCGTAAAAAAGACAAATCCTGGATTACATCAAAGCTCACAAATTGAAGTGAGGAACTTCTTTTCAGAGTAAGGTTGATGCAACATAGATGTCACCTCCAAATGAAACCGACATGGAAGAAGCAGCCCAAGTCATGACATCACCCTGAAGTCCTATGGGTGATGATGTGTGAACTGTACAGGGAAGGGCAGCTGTGTCTGGGAAATAGTAGCAACAGGGAGATACGTAAGATAGCCAGACTGGACGGCTGCTGATGTGAAACACAAGATGTGAAAGAAAGTAGCATTCATTCAATTTATGCTTCAGAAAACTAAACAATAGTAACCTTGACACACATTCCTGGATGCAATCTCATTCCAGAGCCACATAAATGTCTGAATCATACTTTTGTTTTTACTCTAGGCTCATTTTAAAAACATAAGATGCCAGTTGAAACATTTCTTAAGCTTGCATGGCTCATTGGCTATGTAAGTCATTAATATTGTCTGTATGGTAAGTCAGCTAAGCCCCGACGCACAAACCATGACCAGACTCTGTCCCACTAGTGTAACTTGTCTGGGTGTGTGCAACTCCCGATACCACCCATTACTTCTGCCCTTTACTGGAGTCATCAGAGGACATGTACCCAGTGCGTTTTGCTTTCTTTTACTGGAAAGATTAAAAATAAAAGCAAATCATGTAAGAAATTCCATGATGTCTTCTTGTACGGAACCGTTTTATTTCATTCTAAATATCGAAACATGATAATCAAGCTAAATCTATGAAAGAATCAGGTAAAAAAAAACATTTACAGGTCAGTCAGTGTCAGTAAAGCAAATACACAAACCATCAGAAAGTGCAGGAGGCCTACATGTTTCATAAATACTCCTTCTGTTATGAAACAAATCAATACATGCAATTGTTTTTAATTTATGCAATACTGACATCAGCTTTCTCCTAATTAGCCCACAGAGCCATGAATCTTTCCTCAAAAAATCCAAGTTGTTAAATTTCTAAGTATAGCTTATTCTCACAGCTGCTTTTCAGGAAAACATCGGCTCTTCTTTCTAGACTGTGCCACGTGAACCTGTGTTATGCTGAGAACCCATCCCTTTTTTTTCCCAGCGCGGAGAACATACAATTAATACGAGCCGAGCGCTTTGCCTTTGGGACACTGAGCATCACAGAGACGCGAGCTTGTAATAGAGCTATTTGTTTTCCTCAGAAAGCTGTCCAAATGCTCTCACTGGGATCACTAGACTGCACAAAGGCCAGCTATGAATTGGTCAAATCCATTGGGGCAGGTTATTGATTAGGCCTACAGCTAGTGGAACGCAAATATGCAACTAAATTAGATATTGGTGTTTGTGTGTGTGTGTGTGTGTGTGTGTGTGTGTGTGTGTGTGTGTGTGTGTGTGTGTGTGTGTGTGTGTTTGCACTACAGTGACCTTGTCAGTCGTCACGTGAACAGTCTCTCAGGTGACTGTGGGTGTCCAATGTTTTTGTCAAACGTCTCTTGCTAAACACAAGAGCAGGAAAACTGTCACCTCTGCCCCACTTCATCAGCACCTCGCACTGTGCCACCATCTGACTTTGTTGTTGCTGCTGAGACACATGTGGTCACTGCAAAGGTGAAAGATGGACCATTTATGTTTTGTTTTTTTGCAAAACTGCACACATCCCCAATTACTTGAGTAAATGCACAGGCATGACCTCACCAAAAATGTTTCAGTCGACCGTACGCTTCCACCGAGTTGATATTGAAGGAACACAATGTCTCACGTCGACAATATGAGGAAGGAACTCAGTACTCAATAGTAACAAGATTCTTTATCTGGATATCAGTGACTGACCTTAATTACTTAAGCAAGAGGGGTTATTGTCCATTTGTTTACCTGTATTGTTTGTTTTCTTTGGAAAGTTGACCATGAGTAACGTGCGGCGTGTCCAGCCACCAGAGGCCAGATCATATCTTCTCACCTTTTCCCTAGAACTTGTTCCAAATATTTTTACTGGTTGTTATGTCCTGATCAGATCAAAGAGAAGGAAATAAGATATTATAGATATAAATATAGATACTAAATTACCTGGCGAGAGGTTTTAATGTAGCACCATCATGGTGTTGCCTTTGTGGGTAGAACTAGTTTACATTTATCAACCCATTAGTGCAACTTTGGTGCACAAATTAGCACATTATTTAGGACACGCTGACATTCCTGATAATATAACCACTCCTAGAAGTAGAGGGAACTCCAAAAGACCCAAAAATGAAGGTTTCATTTCTTTGATGGTTAATCCTGCAAAAATTTAATAAAGCTGGAATCACTGTACAACATTTTCCAAGTGCCCACAGGTGTTACCAACACATATTATAGATGATTTACTACTTACATTTTTAATTTGTTTCCATACTTGTTACTTATCTGCTCTGTGTAAACACAGCCTGCAGTTCATCCAAAAGGTCCATGAATTTTTTTCACATGATTGTAGGTCACAGTCAGTAATTGCTTCACGGTTTTGCCAAGGACCACAGAATTTTTAGTTCTTTTACAGAATCTGGTTCGTGCAAATGTATTATTTTTGGCAGATTATTTAACGAGACATGTATAATAAAGTGATTTTTGATTAAATATCACAATTTTAAATTTTGATTTTGTTAAGTTTTGCGATGGAACAGCACATCACAGATATGTAGTTGCAGGACCGTTGAAAAGTTGAAAATTCAACAGTCCTTTTTGTTTTCACAGTTTTGTGTCTCTGATAAATGACATTATTTTGCCGAATTAGATAGCATGCCCTGCTGGTGGGGTTTGGGCTTCAGAGGGTTAAGATTCTGTAGAGGCCATCGTAACCCTTTTTCCACCCTGCAGGTTTCTGTCCCAGGCTGTGCCTGTTAATAAAACCCAACCCTTTGGCATCTTTTCAAGTTTGTGATGTGGTGCATTCAATGAAGATTCCACCTAATACTATTGTTACTAAAATAGATACAGCATTGTTTGGTGATCATCATATAATACAACAATATCTGCTTCACCATCTCTGATTTGCCTAATATGTTTTCTTTTGTGAAATTCTAGATTTTTATATCAAATACTTTCTAAGATACGTTCTTTTTTTAATTTAAATTTTAATCTGCAAAATTGAACAATAATCTCAATAGCTAGCTTCATACTGCCTCTTTTGAATTAACCACAAATAATTATGGGTCAGTTGAAATATGAAGAAACAATGAAGCTGTAATGAAAAGTTTCACCTTTGAGCACAAATTAACAAAAGAAATAATATTTTCTGAACTATATGTAGCTTCGTGTCACAATAATGCAAAACAAAACATATGGAATACTTTTTATTCAAAATATTTGGTCACAAAAATGCACTTGAACTTTAAAAACTGATTGAGCAGGCATGACAAGCTGTATCATAAACACAAGGTTATTGCAGGACAGCATGTATAAATTTATCTTAACTTGTCCAATGCCGCAGATTCCAGATTCTGAATCCATATCAGGATGAGAAATAACTTCGAAATTCACACTTCTATCTTTAATACTTCCTGAGATATTGTCATTCAAACACAGTCTCAAATGTTAACCCCCCCTAAGGATAAAAAAAATGTCACCTTCCCAAAAACTGCTGTAAAAATATTATATATTAATATTTTTTTCCACATTAAACGAGTCAGTCTTTTTTCTTTTTTTTTATTATGAATTTGGGAGGTTTCTCAGATAAAAATAGTTTAGGGCTTTGGATGTTAATGTTTCCTGTGTACTATGTGATGATATGTATGTTAACATTAGGCTAAGTAATGAGTAAGAAATGAGTGATTTAGCCAGATGAATGAGTCATATCAGGTTATGGTGGCAGCTCAGGTACCCACTGTCACAATTATGTGTCAAGTCTCATTAAACTCCTCTGTTCTCCTCTCACAGGTGCTCCAGTGGTCGCCTCCTTTCCTCATTTCTACCTGGCTGATTCTAAATTTGTGGGTGCCATTGAAGGAATGTCCCCAGACAGGACACATCACCAAACGTTTCTAGACCTGAACCCGGTAAGCTACAGCTCATCAGACTTCCATGCGCTTTTTACTTTGCAGCTGTGGTTAATAACGTTAATGCTGTTACTCATATTTCTTTGGGTCACACTTCACTTTGCAATCCCATTTGGAAATATGCAGAAGCAACACATTTCACTGAACTTTGTGAAAGTAAATGTCCTGCTATATTATGTACTGCTGCACCACCTAGTGGTGTTTATGTGAAAGTGCAGAGGTTGCATATTTATACGTATAAGACAGTGTTGACAAGAGTTGCATTTCTTTACTTTATTAACATCTTTTTCTTTCTACTTTCCTTTTTTTCCTCTCACAGACCACCGGAGTGATTGTTCGTGCAAACAAAAGAGCACAGATTAACATGTTGCTCAGCAGAGTCCCTGGATTCCCGTGAGTATTTGTGTTCAGACTAAACACTATTATTTTATTGTACATATAGATGAATGCATATCTATACTGTATTTGATTGATTGACAGTATTTTCAATGTATTCATTACAGGAAAACTAAGACCCTTAATGAAACCATCTTTCCTGTCATGTTCCTCAATGAGGTAAGAGACATTAAAGACAGGCTGAAACACACACTTGTATCCTGTAACATGCATGTTATGAGTTTGTATTACAGTAAGGAGTCATAATAAAGTAGTAAAAGGAATAGTTCAACATTCTGATAAATAATGCGGTTAATTGACTGAGGAGAACGATGCCATTCACACTTCTCTCCAGTATATTTT
>OMNN01101748.1:8377-29423 GCA_900302755.1 Chromis chromis
TTCAGAAACGGAGGATGCAATTAAAGTCTTTTATTTTTTTGATAGATAGAAATTAATGAATTTTTCCTCCTAATTTAATAATGTTTGAGGAAAATCTTGATATTTCCAACAGTGTCCTCCTTTTACTTACATTATATTATCTGCACGTTTTCATGGTGGCTTCTAGACAACAGTAACACCAACGTTGCATTTACGATTTTTTAAATTCTAATTTAATAATCTAAAGCGAGCATAAAAAGTCTTCTACAGTGCGTTACATGGTATTTAAAGTATTTAATGCATATAAAGTTATGAAACTAAATATACCATATATATATATACACATCTATTAGAATATTTAGAATCCACAGTCACAAAACAGACATTTAGTTTCTTTGCTGTTATTAGGGCTGGCAACAAAACAAGTTATTGCTTGTTTACTAATTGAGTGATGCATGATGGCATGTCTGTAATCATAATGTTGCTCTTAGATTTAGTTTTTTTCTCAAATTTGTGTACGATTAATAATGATCTTTTACATTTACACAGAATGATCCGAGGCCTCCTCTTCCACAGAACTGATAATAAAAACTTTAACCGAAAACCTTTTTGAATGTGTTTAATAGATATTCACTGTGGCTGTAACGACAACTATCAACTTTGAAGAAATCTTGAACATGTGATGAAGCTTAGGGACTTTCTGGAGCATCTATTTTCTATGATTTCCAAGCACACTTATCAGCGATGGGCTTCAAAAGTAAGAACATCTTCAGAAAGAGTCTGATAATGTGTGTATCATGTCATTGTGTTTATAACTCAAGAGGAAGGTCAGGTTTTTTGACACAAAGGGTGATAAATGTGCTAAACTGCAATAACCAACTGCTCCCCTTATCTCTAAACATTTGATTTGAAAAGCTCTGATCTACATCTACAAATAACACAGATGAAGTGGGTCGTAGCGATGAAAGCAGCCTCACCAGATTTCGATCATGGTCATGCCGGGCTTGAGGAAGCTGCGGACGTGCTGGCGGACCTGTCTGTGGGCCTCGGCTGCCTGTCTGAAGTCGTTCCACACCTCCTCGTTGGCTTTATCCATCACCCGCTTCTCGTCGCTGGTCGTACGCCACGCCGCAGTGCGACTGGAAGACAAACAACACAACACATTTTTACTACAGGCCTCAAGGCAACAGTGCTGCTCTAGTGGAGGTGAAGGTGTTGGAGGTGAAGAAGGCCGGCAGTGTTGAACAGACAGTGGGGAAACTAAACATGTTCATGCTGCAGGCTGGAACTGGTTTTAGAACAGCAACAACAAAGCTCCTGATTCATCATCAGACCAGCATCACCTGACCAGGGTCCATGACTTCATTTACATCTTTCAACATCTGAACACTGTGTAAATATTTGACTACCTTCACGTGATGTTTGCAGGTTAAATTTAAACTCAAACACAGTTTTAATGTTTACAAAACCACCTGGATGATAAGAATGTGGACAAACTTCCTCCTAAACAACTGCCTGTTCTAAAACTAAATACGTGACTGTTAAATTTAATTACACTAAAGGCTGAAGCACTTCCATTTGACCTTTTCAGACTTAACACATGTCCTGCAAATCCTATAATGTGATTTAGTTTGTCGGTCTTGGTGACACAAGAGGAAGCAACTTTTCAGATAGGAATTACCAAAGATATTTACAGTAGGACTGAACAATTAATCAAATTTGAAACAATGCCATTAACGACATAAAGAGGCTGCAATTTTAGGGTATACAAGTTTTAGTTTTTAAATAACGGCACTGATGCTGTAATTCACTTTTATTTAATTTAAGCAGATTGAAACTTTCAGCGGTTGTTTATGTTGCCTATTGATCAGTGTAAATCACCATCAGATCCAATGTTTAAGTCAATTGTATTGTCATCCTCCTTGTGTGAAAGTTTTGATGGTGTCTCATGAGGTAATGTTTCAACACGTGTTAAAGTCATTACACTGTGAATTTTGGAACTAAAGCTTAAAGAAAATAGCACAAACCATTTTGACATTGCTTTAACTGTCTGCAAAATCGCGATTATATATGTCCCATATGCCAAAAAGCCCTACTTTACAGGAAGACTCATGCGTGACAACTGCCACATGAGCCCTCATTATGTGTTTCCATAGAGATTTGTCACTTTTCATGGTTTATTCAGAACATAGAGTGGCCAGGAAACATGGAGAAAAGGCAGACAGTGTTAGTTTGGTGTGAAGTGGCAGAAAAAGTGAAATTAGATAAAATCTCTGGTTTGGCATGTATACAGAGATACAGGTACATACACATATACAATAAGCTCTACCTGTAGCACGTATAAAGGTTTTATAGCTCATTAGGTCCATAAATCCTCCAAAACACTAGCAGTTTCTAGATGTTATATTTAGATATTTGATTCACTGTGGGCTCATTTTCACTGCAATATAAAGTCCTGCACCTTTATGAAAACAGTACAATGTCTCAGAACCTAAAATATTGTTTGTGCAGTACTACTACACACATAAGATATAGAAAGATATTTCCCCATGCTGAATGTATCTTCCGACAACTTGCTCTTCTGTATGCCGTTTTTGAGCCATGCTGCATTCACTATATTGATCAGGAATGTTTATTTTGCTTTCAATCTCTCTAATTTGTTTCCATACTTGTCTTCTATCCGCTCTGCGTGAACACTGCCTGCAGTTCAGCCGAATAGTCTCCCAGTTCTTGTCACGTGACTGTTGGTAGCAGCTGATTCACTTGTGTCTTGTCAGTTGCACCGAGGACCGCAGAGTTCAGATTTGGTGATTTTCCACAAGCTACCGCTAGTGACAAATGATTAGTTCAAGGACCATCAGAAAGTTAAAGATCTGGCAAATATTTCCATTTTTAAGGTTTCTGGTTCTAATGAATGGTGTAATTTTGATGATTTTTTAAAAGATAATGTGTCTTATAAACCCACCAGTGGGTTGTGGGGTTCAGGGAGTTCATGAATATTAACAAGTAAGATGTAAAGGAGGAGGAGGGAGATAAGAGACAGTCAGTATTGGGGGGAAAAAAAGCAAAATTAGGTTTACAGCCCATAAAATAAAATGTATAAACTTAAGGAATGAGGTGCTTTCTATGGATGTTAAATCAGGTGCAGCACAGGCAAAAGATGAATCACAAAGCAGCCAAAATATTAGTAGAGGTGAAGGTGTGTGTGTTGTTCTTACCCATCCTGAGTTGCAGGGTATTCACACTCCTGTCCAATGGGGAATGTTCCATTTGGGTACAACTCACAGATGGGCACCGATGGGGGATCGGTCTGAGATTTGGCTGAAAAGGCAACAGAAAAACATCCAAACATCATTCTCCACTCAACTGGTGCACGACCCTGCAGCCTTTACAGCTCCAACCAGTTCAAACCTCAACTTACGTCCTTTCTTCTTCTTTTTCTTCTTCTTCTTTTTCCCTGCCGAGTTTTCTCCATCGTCTCCGTCTGTGCAAACGAAAGTACTGTTTTTACACCAACTACAACCTCTAATGTTTACATGGTACGTCAACGCTGTCACACGAAACAGTCAATGTGTGTTCATCAGACGATGGAGACAATCACCTTCCTCGCCGTCCTCCTCCTTTTCTTTGTCCTCGATGGCCTGCTTCTCCAGCTGTTTGGTCACTTCGGCCACTCCATCTGCCTCGGCTTCAGTGCCTGCAGCAGAAAACACATCATCAACACAAAGTCCAGTGAGCTAAAAACAAGCAGCAGCTGAAACAAGCTGCGTATTATTCAAAATAGAGGGGAAATGAGAAAACAAAAGGAGAGTAAAGAGCTACTGGAGTAGGTGTCCCAAGATTTGTTTATAGCAGCCAAAAAGGAAGAATATACGCTAATGTTTCTCTAGAATACCGGTCAAATCCAGGAAGAATGACCAAAAACACTCAAAGATGAGGCTCCCTTTCCCTCTGAATAACTCAAATAAAGGTGTGCCAACACAGAATACTAATCAGACACAGACGCTCCACTTTTCAAATCTGTATTCTACACTGTGTTTGGAACATTTTTATGTAATATAACTGAAGCCGAGAGGCTACAAATCCAGTCAGAAATGCTGAGTTTAGGATTTCATGCCCTGAAAAAGAAGTATTTAATTCAATTGGCCTCAATATGACAGAGCAGAATGGATCGATGCATCCCCATTAAAAAATGTGCAGTGTGCAGTCATAGATTCTCAGAGCTCAGAGGAAGGACCTCCGACAGCTCTGATTTTAAAAGGAAATCACAGAGCGCATTGCTGAGGATCTGTCAACGTGAGAATCGTCGTGTAATCACTCAAAGTGGCAGCTTTGCTAAAAAAATCATTATGGATATTAAGGAAGTATGAATACTAAAACAGGTGCTCATCCAAAACAACCAGGTTCTCCAGCAACAACTTGAAGGCATCAACAGGAGGATCAGGGATCCCAAAGCACTGGAGGAGGAATATATAAGAATAAAATCCAAAAACAAAACCCTGAGCTACAAAAACAATACTCTGCACCAGAGGGTCCAGGATCTCCAGCTGACTACCTCAAACCAAAGTCACCTGCAAGACAAATGTAGGACAAAGCAGCAGGAGAACCAAGCCTTCAGGGAACAAAACGTCAACCTGGAGCGACAGGTTCAGGAGCTGACAGGAAAAGATGGAGATGAAGAAAGGATGAAGGCGACTATTCACGACCGGAAGCTGGAAAAAGAGCCACAATTACAATGTCCAATGTAAAACCCAGGAGCTGAAGGAGGAATATAGACATGCAAAACCTTTCCTCAGCAAATATTATAAAATCAAAGCTTTAGACGGCAGCTATGACGGATCAAATCAACCATGGAGACTCTTAGAAATGAGAATTCTGTCCTCAGCACCAAAACTCAGGATCTCTGCAAAGAACTGCAGAATACTGAAAGTCTGGAGGACGAACCCGAAGCTGTGAAAGCAGAGAGATGCAGCAAATCAACAACAGGTCTGCCCACAACAGAAACATTCAAGAGCTGAATCACAAACTAAAAAAGAGAAAGTCAGGGTAGAAAATAACAAAGTCAAGGGAGGTGAAGGAGGAGGATGTGAACTTGAACAACGGCACACTGAGGAGACGGATGTGGACGGTCCAGGGATCCTTTTACTCAACCAGATAGAAGATTATGTATCGGTGGCCAGTGGTGGCCTAGTGGTTTGTGAAGCAAACTTGTAACCGGTGGGTCGCCAGTTCGAGCCCCCGGACTGGCAAGAGGTTGAGGTGGGAAAGTGAGAGCGACCGCTTGTCCCAGTCACCACCACTGTGGGCCCTTGAGCAAGGCCCTTAACCCCTGACTGCTCCCTGGGTGCTGCACCGTGGCAGCCCACTGCTCCTAGTATGTATAGTTAAGGTTAACTTTGAGTAGGATGGGTCAAATGCAGAGAAGGAATTTCCCCAAGGAGATCAATAAAGGTTAGATTAGATATTATACTGAGCCCCACTTCTCTGCCCTCTGCTGGAAGAGGTATAAGAGATTAACTTTCCTGACTGAATGTGCATTTATTCCTGTAAGCATACATATGGTTTTTGGCAACAAATACCTCCTATTTGTGAATTTACTTTTTGTAGAGTTTCCAGGATTCTTTGTTGATAAATCTCCTTCTGGTTAATGTTTATTCACCTCCAGCAAATTAATGTAACAACTTGTAAACAATACCAGATTTGTTTGATTGCTTGTTGTAAAACCATTTCCTTACCTACTAACATTTAAAACTACCTTTTTTCAAAAAGTGCAAAACATCTACATAGGATAAATGGAAAAAGATGTAAACTCTTTGAAATGCTGTTTATCCTAATTATTGTGCAGATATATTTAAGCACTATATACATTGTCAACACAACACTGAAATGCTTGCAGAAGTGCATTACATTCTCTATCACTAAGATGCTGTGCAGCTCTGTCAAACTACCGCCATCGAGCACTCCTCCCTCCCTCCACTGAGAGCTGGAAGACCATCGAAAACGATGGTCTTACAGCCACCATTTTAACCAAGTGTCCTTCCGCTGGTACTAGGATAATATCGTCTGACCAATAAAGTCTATGTTTGCAGAGATAAACGTCCACTGAGTCACTTTTCTACACAACCCAACATCAACTACACATTATTACATTGTATTTGTACTTTAATATGGATATATGATTCGCAACACGCGGAGTGATATCACACATCCTTGCTTGTGAACAGACAGCGGCTCGAGCGCGGCGGATACAGAGGAGCGACGGTTTCCTGTCGGTGTCGCTAGGTGAGTGCAGCGGGTTGGCTTTGTCTTTTAAACTTTGCAGAAATTTTAGGTGTTTTTACAGCTTCTTGTAAATAAGTGGCGTTTGAACATGTTTTTATCGGTGCTAAGCTGCTCTCTCTCTTTGGCCTGTGTTTATTTCCTGTTCAACAGAGTTTAAATGTAGGGTGATGCACGAGCGCTTTCTTTCTTTGGGGAAGCTAGCTTACGGTTAGCTAACGGTTGCCACTGTGTTCTGCAAAATGACTTTATTGTAACTTATGGGCTTTTTCTGAGCGGATAAATAAATGTGTAAGGCATTTTAACACTAACACGGTTCATATTTTACGCTGAAAACCCTGTTTTTAATTCTCAAATACTATCGAAGTGCAAAACAGTGTGCTAACTGACGCTTGTTGTGATGTCATCAATGTGCGCCAAATAATCGGCATGTTTGTGAGTGTTTTACCGGTTTGTTTTGAAACACTGCAATTTCCTCCTTACAACTCAGAGTTTTGCCTAAATGTTTATAAATATAGCCCCCGTTTCTTCATTTAGATGAGCAACTACGCATCGCTTTCATTACCTGTGTGCTAAGTGTTGTATCTCCTCTGATTTAATCAGTGTACATGAGATTAAGGTGATCTGGCAGATCTGTGCAGACTGCAGCCCAGTCTGTTCCTGCTGCCACCATGGCATTTGTACCTGCGCCCAGTCCCACTGTGGTGGACCAGACCACACTTATGAAGAAGTACCTGCAGTTTGTGGCAGCACTCACAGATGCGAATACACGTAAGTTAATAGACCTCAATGTATATTATTAATCATGAATAAGATGTTGGAAAAGGCACAAGAGTGCCCTAAAATTGTGCCGATCTAGAAAAGATCTATTTATGTGTAGTCAAACTTATAATATCAAATGCAGGTTTTGTACTTGAATTGATGGTTATTGGATATGTAAGACAGTAAACAGATACACTTTATAAGAGTTTGGTGATGTTTGAAAAAGCTTTATCCAACAGTAATCCAACAAACACAGGTGATGTCAGTTATTTGAAGTTATTTAGTGCCAGAGTTTTTCCGTTTTACCATAGTTTTTAGGGTACTTTCATTCTGATGCAAACATTTTCCTCTTCTTTAGACCCTCAAGTGGAGATTAGATGGTTAATGTAAATGCAAATTATTATTAAATAGTGTGTCAAGTACTTTAAGTCACATTTGAACTGAGGGTGAATGAATAGATTCACATAAAAATATATAGAAAAGGCCTTGTTATATTTATTGTTTGGAATTGCATAGTTAAAGTTACAAATCCAAAGAAATACCTGTCTCATTCACAGTAGTTACTAGACACACGTTGTCTGTGAAGATTCTCAGAATCCAGGTCGTGGTTATCCTCGTAGTTTCAATCGTAGCATCTGGACTTGCTTGAGTTTGTTGAAGACGTTTCACCTCTCATCCAAGAGGCTTCATCAGTTCTAACTGACTGGTTGGGAGTTCCAGATTTTATACTCGTCAGGAGCCATTAACACTATTGAAACTCCAGTCTGCTGGGAGAGTGTTGTCCCTCCCTCATTATGCGAGTCGTTAAGTCATTCTGATGAAGCCTCTTGGATGAGAGGTGAAACGTCTTCGAGCTAACTCAAGCAAGTCCAGATGCTACGATTGAAACTACGAGGATAGCGACACGTTGTTATTACATTGGATTTTTTTTCTACTTAATGTCAACAAAATAAACGATTGTTCAATTGAGGTACCTGCGCTTAGCATGGGCGATGTGATGAGAGCGATATGCTTTAGTCCAGTCAAAGGTACGAGTGTGTGGGAGAGTGCTTGTTTGTGTGAGTGTGTTTGAGTGTGTTTCTTCATGTACCTTTTGATTCATCTGGACGCTGAAAGTAAAACTGATAAGATCTGAGAGCCCCTGCTGAGCACACGGTGACAGCCGTGAAAAGTGGAACTGTATCATTAGCAAGCTTGATTAATGGTGATACTCTGTCCTTCAACTTCCAGCTGATGAAACTAAGCTGAAGATGATGCAGGAGGTCAGCGAGAACTTTGAGGTAAGTTTGATGAATGTTTTTAGTGTGTGATGGAGTGGATTCATTTTCTTTGTCTCTGAAGATGGATTATGGTGGATTTTTAAAGGGTTTTATGGATCTCATTAAAGTGTAATTTTGTAAGATCTTTATTGAAAAGTAACTGGAACTTTTGAAAAATACATTATCTTTCTGATGTATTGAAGTAAGCATGCAGAAACAAATAAAAAGTTGCACAGCAGTGACACATTCTGTTGAATGTACTGAGCCTTATAGCATAATATATCTTGGACTTGTCAATTTCAGAATGTGACATCTTCACCTCAATACTCCACCTTTTTGGAACACATCATTCCTCGCTTCCTCACATTTCTTCAGGATGGAGAGGTGCAATTTCTTCAAGAAAAACCCACACAGGTATGTGGCTACATTCAATTCAATTCAATTTAATTTTATTTATATAGCGCATATTTACAACATATGTCATCTCATAGCGCTTAACATAGTGAGGAGAACAGAAAACAGAAAACCCCACAATCCAAAGTTGCTTTTGGATTCCCTATGAGCAAGCAGTCAGCGACGGTGGAAAGGAACCAAACCCCTAGGATAGGGAGGGGGGAAAAAACTCAGACAGAACCAGGCTCAGGGAAGGCGGCCATCTGCCTCGACCGGTTGGGTGTGGGGATGAGGGGGGAGGGGATAGCAGGAGAGGTTGGGGTAGGGATGGCAGGACAACTAAAGGCAAGTGCACAGGCTTCTTCCTGTACTCACAAATGTTATTCTATTTATAAATGTTTAACAACTATCCTGAGAGAAATTCTGTTTAGAATGCAAAATACTAAACTCTTGACTGATAGTAGTCTCTGTTGTTGCAAGCATAAGACATGCCAGTCACAAACTAGATTGTTCTGGGTGTTATCCTATATAGCCACCTTTGAATCAAAGTAATAACTTATTGTTTTTCCATCAGCGTTGTGCAAAATTATTGTGGTACTTCAGTGACTGAAATTTATCAAATTATGTGATGTATACAAGGCTGGACAATACATTTTCAAATGTTATTTATTTGTTCAGCAATTAAGGAAGCTCGTGCTGGAAATCATCCACCGCATTCCAACAAATGAACATCTTCGGCCGCACACCAAAAACATCCTGTCTGTGATGTTCCGCTTTCTGGAGGTATGAGTTCTGTTTTCTCACAACATTGTACATGTCATGTTTCGGGTAGTTTCAGATTTATTCAGATACTTTTAAACTATATTTTGAACATTTTTACTGCTAGTCGTTGTAATAGCCTTATTTTCTAATGCAGGGGTAGCCAACCCTGGTCCTCGAGAGCCCCTATCCAGCATGTTTTAGATGTTTCCCACTTCCAACACACCTGATTCAAATGATCAGCTCATCATCAAGCTCTGCAGAAGCCTGATAACAATCCTGATCATTTGAATCAGGTGTGTTGGAAGAGGGAAACATCTAAAACATGCTGGATAGGGGCTCTCGAGGACCAGGGTTGGCTACCCCTGTTCTAATGGGTAATCTGTTTCTACATAAATGCATATAATGTGTTGGAAACTTAATATTAAGCACCTGATTAGTGCTGCAGAATTGGTTTTGTTTTTTGGTTAGTTTGCAAAGAAAATAATATAACAGGTGAGTTTCATTGCTGTGGTACAAATATATTCAATGTTGATGTATTTACAACTCACACTGGGTAAAGGGTAAAAGAATTAATTTCATATGTAATTATCCCATATAGACAGGAGTTATTGCATGGCCATTTCACATTCATGTTTTTGCCTATTTCTTTTCCAGATTGAAAGTGAGGAAAATGTGCTGATATGCCTTCGCATCATTATTGAACTGCACAAACAGTTCCGTCCCCCAATCTCCCAGGAGGTGAGCATTTATTTAAAAAAATTCTGGAGTTATGAAAGAATTTTACAAAATGATTGTGATATGATTATCTTCAACGTTAATTCTTAGTTGACCAATCATCAGTTTAAATTGTTTCCCTGGTCCTTTGTACATGCTGATTATTGCAGTGGGATCATTTTGTGGTGTAGCTCTTGTAACAGAAAAAAGCATTTTTGTAAATATTCACATAGTCATAACTAGTGACTAATATTTAATTCCCTAGTGTAAAAAAGTGACCATCTAAAAATATGATAAATGACCAACAATAGGGTCAGAAGCCCATATGTTATATCTAAGAAACAGTTGGCTGATGCTTTATGAAAATAGGAACATTTGTACATTGTTGGATCAACATGTTTTCTATAATCCTCTTTTCTCAGATCCACCACTTTCTGGACTTTGTTAAGCAAATCTACAAAGACCTTCCTAAAGTTGTCGTAAGTACAGCCTCCACAGCAGATGGCTTTGTTTACAGTGAAGAAGTGTTTGTTCTAGTTTGATTGGGTTTTCACTGGAGGCACTTAATAACTTGCATTGTCTTCTCTTCACTACCTTTTCGTCTGTGTCTTTCTTTCTGCTTACTTTCTGAAATTCCTAATTTTCTTCTCTTTTCATTTGTTTTTATCCCTTCAGGCCAGGTACTTCGAGAATCCCCAGGTGATAGCAGAGAACACAGTTCCCTCACCAGAAATGGTGGGAATGATCACATCAGTGTTGGTTAAGACTGCACCTGAGAGGGAAGACAGCGAGACACGAACAGTAAGATAACAGTTTTTAGACGTTTATACCTCCACTCTGTTTTTGAAGTTAATACTGCGTACTCTTTACAGTACTGAGTGTAACCAGTGGATGGTAGTGGTGCGCTGTTTTGACACAGTAACAAGAGAGAGCGTGAAACTGTGGTTGTGCACCAACACATTATGCTCTTTTTCAGCAGTGACCTGTTTCACATTTGTAGACAGATAACTGCTATGGAAGATCTGTAAATAAAACTATTATATTTATTTTAGTAATAACAATAAAAAACAGCCCCCTGCTTAAGGTGAACTAAGCTTTTCTAAACTGTGCAGTTTTGTCATTTGAATGTGACCCTGCATTTAATGTCTGTTTCACTGAGAAACATAGTCCTTCATTGAATGCCAGTTACATGAAGATTCTTTCTCCTAAAATGAGTGGACTTTTCCTTAAAATGAGAAACAGTCCTGGAAATATAGTGTTCTGGAAACAAATCTTGAAAATTTGCAAGAACTGTAAATAAGGCAAGCTTGTTGGCAAGTCCACTTTTTAAACTTGGATTGTTTTCCTGTTCTTTAGATGGCAATTTTGTAGTTGCTGGAATCAGTTTGTGTGTCCAGCGGTTACGCTACCCAGGTTTTACAGTCTTTTCATTCTGTTTCTCCTTTTGTTTCTGCCTCTAGCACACCATCATCCCACGAGGGTCCTTGTCTCTGAAGGTGCTGGCAGAGCTGCCGATCATAGTCGTGCTGATGTATCAAGTGAGTGAAATACTCCCGGACTTCTCTAAATACACCTGTCTTTTTACACAGTAGCATCTGCTAACGTGGGTCAGCAAGAAGAAAAACAGATCAGTAAAAGAGTTGCTACTAAATGTGACATCTGCTTTTCATCTTAAAATATTTAAATGTGTGAAACTTGATGTAAATGCAATGGAAATATATAAAAAACTACTAGAATTACAAGGTTTGGTTTAAAATACAGTTCCTCCTTGGAGAGGAAAGTTAACTTGCCATTTCTTCACTCATAACTCATCTGCAGTTTTTCATAGTTGGAATAAAGGTCTATCATATTTTTTCCAAAATACTTATAAACATGTATTTTGAAATGAATCAAATCTAATCCAATGTATCAACATTAGTTTTTCTTATTAACTGAAAGTTTATGTTTGCTTTTCCCCTGCAGCTTTATAAGCTGAACATTCACAATGTGGTGTCAGAGTTTGTACCCCTCATCATGAACACCATCATGCTGCAGGTGTCTCCGCAGGCGAGGTAAAATATATGTGTGTCAGTGCACGCTTCTGTGCATGTGAGCTGTGCAAGTTTCTCTCAGATACGAATTTGAGTGTGCCTTAAACAAAATTCCTTTTTACTTTACAGCCTTTTAAAGGGGTTTGGGCATGTTTAAGAGAATAATTTTTCCCTTCTCCCTCTTCTCCTGTTGCACTAAGTTTGTTGACGGTGTTGCTCAGCACTTTGCCTGCTAAAGCCAGGGTTAAAATCCATTTGGGGAAGTTAAAATTGTAGAAATTGGCTTAGCAGGAGGTGAAACCTCTCAGGGTGGGAAGAGGGTTGTGTTAAGCATTCCGAACAGCAGGGAAATGGAGCAGAGTAAATTTAGAAAAAATACCTCCGTAGTCTCAGGTATAGAGAGAGTTTGTTCTACATTCAGTAACAGCTGTGACGCAAATAAACAAGTCACCCATGCAGAATTGACTCCAACATGTACGCCCACAATTTCAACCTCTGTAACTGCCGCTACTGCAGGTATACAACATCATTAATGTTTTTGATGGGACTAAATGGTTTTTGTATGTAAATTGTTTCCTTTGTAGGCAACACAAGCTGTATAACAAGGAGTTATATGCAGACTTCATCGCTGCCCAGATCAAGACTCTGTCATTTCTGGCCTACATCATCCGAATTTACCAGGTACGTTGATGGTGGAGCGTTGCATCAGCCCCTACCAGTGAATGACTGCTGCCTTAAAGAAAAATAGTTGTCATTTGAAACTGACAGCATGTCATTTGCATCTTTGTGTGGCCATAAAGCGAATCAAGCAGAAGCATTTTGAAGGATTATTTTTTTCTGGATATCATTTGTGTTTGTGGGTGTCAGGTGATTGGCAGGAGGCAGTGTAATATAATTTGAATATGAAGACACGAAAACTTGGACGAATACAGATAAAAATGACTTTGAAAATTAAATTAAGACTTTAAGTTTTTCACACTGAACAAGACTTAATGGCACAAATAGCTTCCTCTGAAGCAGTCTCCTGCTATACTGACTGTAAATTAACATTATCAAGAACAGCGTAAAAGACAATAAAAACTGGTGCAGACATGAAAAAACACTGATAAAACCATAGAAAGGACTTTTAACCCATGGAGAAAAATTCTATTAGTTGGGCATGTAGTGTGCTGTTGTTTTTGCTGGTACATACACACTGTCTGATTCAATTAAAAAGAAAGAATACTTGCCCACATTTATTTATTTTTGAGGTACACAACTGGCCTCGGAATGCAGTAATTTCAAAAATTCCTAATCATTTATCATATTTTGTGTATTTCCGCCCTGTTAGGACCTGGTAGGGAAGTACTCTCAACAGATGGTAAAGGGCATGCTGCAGCTGCTGTCCAACTGCCCCTCAGAGACTGCTCACCTCCGCAAGGAACTGCTCATTGCAGCCAAGCACATCCTCACAACTGACCTACGCAGCCGTATGTATACGCACCAACACTCACACAGATGCATTTAAACTAATGTTACACGGTATAATGAGAAGGGTGATTGCATTTTTTTTATACCAGCTCATGTTTTTTTTCCACAATACAAATCAGCTTTTTTTTCTCAACACCAGCAGCTCAAAAAACTTTGAGGCTAATTTAAGTTTAATGTGTTTTTTTCTGGTCAAAACATTAGCAGCCTGGATTCTTTCCAAGTCACACTTCACTTTTGACATTTCACACTTCTGAAATAACATTTTTATTAGCTGTCAAACTGCGACTGTAGAACCTCATTTTGATTTGGTGACTGAGAGGTGAAAAGTGAGACTGAATGAAATGGAATAAAAGCTCAACCATCCATCAGTGAAATCTTGAGACAACGACACACATTTTGGGTGATTTTCTCAGTTATACTGCGCGTTACTTCTGCTTCTGCGGCTCAGACCATTTTCAGTGATTTAGCTTATTTTCTGAAAGAGATTTGACACTATATAGTTGCAGAAAGCTGAGGAAACTATCTCACCACAATTAGGTGTTCTTTGCTTTATTGTCTGGGTGCCACTGTGGAGAAAGGCACAGTGCTATAGTTAGAATATGCCACAAACCACGCAGCTCTTTTGATATAGATTTTGTCTTATATTCATGTAGAATTTAGATTGTATATTGCAATAGATCTTATTGCGAATAAAGTTTCACATTTCTGACTTTTCTCCATCCATCAAGTATGCTCTGAGGCACACCTAATATATTTGAATCCTTACATTAACATATGTATTTCTTCTTGTGTTTTAGAGTTTATCCCGTGTATGGACAAACTTTTTGATGAATCCATCCTGATTGGTTCTGGCTACACCGCTCGGGAGACTCTTAGGTAAGTTCTTTGGAAGTGCACTCACGATCATTTGAAATCCTTGGTGTCAGTGCCGTCTCTTTCTCTCATGGATGATTTCTCAGCCAGGTGCAGGTTAAGTGTCCTAGCATATTAATCAGGCAGTTCTCAGTGCTGCAGAAATTCTCGGGGAAGCTGACTGCAACACTGCAGCACAGATCGCACTGTCAAGTTGTCATGTACACCCACATCTCCAGAGGGCATGCTGCCTGCACATCCTCCCTTCGTTCGATTTTAAAACATCCTTGACCCTCCTCAGTTGCCAAACTAGCTCACCTCATCAACAAAATAGCTGTCATTTCACATTAGTACTACATAGCAAACAGGGCAGTTGGATGAAATCTGGCAGGACTATCAGTGTCACTCATTAGCTCACCTTCTCTCTCCCTTTCTCTGTTATCCCAAAGCTACTTTCCATCTCTGTGAAGCTTTTCCTGTCTTTAGATTCCCTGATTTCTGCCTTTTAGAAAATGTTAGTTCACTGAAGCACAGCCTTTTCAGTTTTGACTAGTATTCAGTAATGATATATGATTATAATTCTGCTCCAAATGTCACAGCTACATGTCTATCTTTCTTTCCAGACCCTTGGCTTACAGCACACTAGCAGACTTGGTACACCATGTTCGTCAGAACTTGCCCCTGACAGATTTATCCCTAGCTGTGCAGCTCTTCGCCAAGAACATAGATGACGAGTCACTTCCCAGCAACATTCAGACCATGTCCTGTAAGCTGCTACTCAACCTGGTGGACTGTATCCGCTCAAAGTCAGAACAGGAGAACGGCAATGGACGGGATATCCTGATGAGGATGCTAGAGGTAGGAAGCACAGATCTAGGATGAATAGAAAAGAGATTTATGTATTTTTAGATGTAAATGAAAACATATTGACCTTTCCCCCGGTGTCCTTGTCTTAATAAACAGGTCTTTGTGCTGAAGTTTCACACCATTGCTCGCTACCAGCTTGTCTCCATATTCAAGAAGTGCAAACCCCAGTCAGAGATGGGTGTAGTCGACCCAGGGGCATTACCTGGGGTACCAGCCACACCCACTCCATCCACCACTCCTGCCCTTCCACCACCTGCTCCTCCTACGCCTGTCGCAGCGGCACCTGCACCACCAGCAACACCAGCAACACCCTTTGACCGACCTGGTGAGAAGGAAGACAAACAGACGTTCCAGGTGTCAGACTGCCGCAGCTTAGTCAAGACTTTGGTGTGTGGAGTGAAGACAATTACTTGGGGCATCACCTCTTGTAAAGCCCCTGGAGGTGAGAGGACACAAATACACAATCAGTTTATCAGTCAGAATTTATTTGTATAGGAGTTTTTATTTTTTTATTTAATGTTACACAAAGTGCATGACAGATATAAGACAACATATTATAAATGAAACACTGATAAAACTGGAGTTAAGGAACTGAGGAAATGCTATCATAAATACATACAATGAGGAAACACTAAAGGCAGGATAAGTCAAAATTTCAAAAATCAATGTTATTTTTTGTTGGGTGCACAAGTGACACCTCTTAGATCCAAATAAACCTCAACTAGGATCTCCCACATTCAACCCTGCTGTACTATTAGACACTTAAAAAACATCTAGAAATGTGACCAGTGTAAAAATGCATCTCTACCAGTCATTTGATGAGGGAAGTCAAGGCTTACCTGCATGCAATGTTTAATTTTTGTGTTTTTTTTCCCCCAGAAGCTCAATTTATTCCTAACAAGCAGCTCCAGCCAAAGGAGACCCAAATCTACATTAAGCTGGTCAAATATGCTATGCAAGCCTTGGACATCTACCAGGTACAACCCAAGAAACAACAAAAACTGTACTTCTGTGGTTTTTACAGAGGCTTCTTTTTTCCACAAAAATCTGTTTTTAATATACTCTGGTAGGCAAAGACTTTAGAAAGCACAATCTTTAAAACAAAAAACAAAATGTAATTAGTGAAAGCTTAATCTGTATGTAAGATAAGTAAGAAGTGGCTCTGATACAATAGAATCCATCAACAACACACTGTAACAGCTCTCATGTCTCGGCTGACCAGGTGCAGGTTGCCAATAACCAACAGACATATATCAGAGTGGCCAACTGCCAGACTGTACGCATGAAGGAGGAGAAAGAGGTTCTGGAGCACTTTGCTGGTGTCTTCACCATGATGAACCCCCTCACGTTCAAGGAGATTTTCCAGACCACTGTGCCATACATGGTGGAGAGGATCTCCAAGAACTACGCATTGCAGGTACATGCTAACTTGCCTATAAACAATAAATGTGTCAATATGAGTTTTGTATCAGGTGATACAGTCGATACATGACAGTTCAGATTGTAAAATTTTAGTGTCAATGCATCACTTGTGCTCTAACTCCATTTTTTGTGTTGTTTTCTAGATTGTGGCCAATTCTTTCCTGGCCAACCTGTCAACATCTGCTCTATTTGCCACCATCTTAGTAGAGTATCTTCTTGAAAGACTGCCAGAGATGGGCTCTAATGTTGAGCTCTCAAACCTCTACCTCAAGCTCTTCAAACTAGTCTTTGGGTCCGTGTCACTGTTTGCTGCTGAGAATGAGCAGATGCTCAAGGTAAAGTTTTTTTTGTTATTCTTTTCTAAGATCACATCTTTTTTGTGCTTTTGCTTTTTTTTTTTTTTTTTTTTTTTTTTTTTTTTTTTTTACTGTTTTGACTATCCTTCTTTCCTCAGCCACACCTCCACAAGATAGTGAACAGCTCCATGGAGCTGGCCCAGTCAGCTAAAGAACCCTACAACTACTTCCTGCTTCTGAGGGCTCTTTTCCGCTCTATTGGTGGAGGCAGCCATGACCTTCTCTACCAGGAGTTCCTACCTCTTTTACCTAACTTGCTGCAAGGTAAAAATTCACACACCCTTACTCTGAAGTGAACATAAGTCAAGTATGGAAAAGTATACCCCCCTGTAGTTCTTTTATTCTCACAAAATGTCCAATCTCCTCTTCCCATTAGGTCTGAACATGCTGCAGAGTGGTCTTCACAAGCAGCACATGAAGGACCTATTTGTAGAGTTGTGTTTGACCGTGCCAGTGCGTCTGAGCTCCTTGCTGCCCTACCTGCCGATGCTAATGGATCCTCTGGTATCTGCCCTCAACGGCTCTCAGACTCTGGTCAGTCAGGGCCTTCGTACCCTGGAGCTGTGTGTGGACAACCTGCAGCCTGACTTCCTCTACGACCACATTCAACCTGTCAGGGCTGAACTCATGCAGGTGGGGGGTTGTTTTTGTTGTAATGATCATTTAATATGCAGCCCATTGGAGTTTCTAGTGTGCTGACAAAAAAATAAAATAAATAAAATACTATTATATAAGGTTTTTAAACAGAAAGTATGTAATAGAACATAAAAGGAAAATTAAATTAATAATTCTGAATCAGATAGCATCTCTGCCCACTAGTGGTAATAGAAGGCATAGCAGTATTTTCAAACAACTCACTAGAGCAGGATGACTCACCAGCGTCTGTATGAAAAACTGTTGGACCATTCACACCTTCAAGTTCTATATGTGTATGTCTAAAGTCAATACAGTTTTGACAGTGATGAGCTGTTCTTGTAGAGATTTACACTGATCGATGTTACACATTTCCTTTTCAAGACTAAAACTTACTTATCTCCTTCTTACACTGTGCCCCAGGCTTTGTGGCGTACCCTCCGTAATCCAGCCGAAAGCATCTCCCATGTAGCTTACCGGGTGCTGGGGAAGTTCGGAGGCAGCAACAGGAAGATGCTGAAGGAGTCTCAGAGACTGCATTATGTGGTGACGGAGGTCCAGGGGCCCAGCATCAAGGCCGAATTCACTGACTGCAAAGCTTCCATACAACTACCGATGGAGAAGGTAAGATATGATGATGTGAAGACATAATATCCTCTATTTTGTCCAGGTGTTTGCTAAAGAGTAAAGTTCTGGAATGCTTTCACTTGGTAACACTGCCCATAACCAGTTTAAGGGCTCTTTCTTCCCCTTTTTACCTTTTGTATTTTACTTTCGAAAGAGAGAATTAAACATAAAAGAGCTTGATATTCCTCATTATTGTTCTCCACTGAGAGCAATATATCTTTGTCACAGGTTTGTGTGTGTGAGAGAGAAAGTGAGTGAGGAGATGTGTGTGTCCTCCAGGTAATTAAATTCATCTCTTGTTTCTCCTCCTCATCCCCAGTCAGTAATCATCAATCTAGTGTGGGCCACCTTGACGGCATTATTTACTCTCACTAATGGCTGCTGCTTCTTCTTGGCTATCAGTCTGTGTGTTTGCCATCATCATGGGCGCGGGCAACACACAGACAAACCCACACATTTTCACATGCTGAACACCCACATGCACAGGCTAAAGGCATGAATCTAGCAGCAGGCTCGTGATACAGCCATACGGTTAGTTGGCACATTAGGGAGAGACAGCTTGAAGTGCTGTAAGGTAGACGAAGAGATCAAATAACAGTGATGTGAATAACTTGAAGATAGTACATCGTGTAAAAACACTCACATGGGATTTGAGCTGCATATCTTTTCTATTCTATTCTTCTGCCTTTGAAGCTGTTCCAATTCCCTTTTACCTTCTGTATCTTATGTTTTTTACTGACCTTTTCAGAAATGTTCCCCTCTAAGTCCATTCTCTTTAATGGCCTAAGGATAAAGTTCTTTCTTTCAACTTTTCTATCCAAAAATATTTTTAACACTTTAATTGTATCTCTAACTACAAATATTGCAGTACTTGAGTAAATGAGCCCCAGTCCTGAAATATTCTGATATCCTAATATACTGACAGGTCTACAATTCAATTATGCGGTGCCCTCATCTCCTCTCATCCTCCCTCAATTGTTGCATTCCTCCTCATCTTCCCCTCTCTGTTCTGAGTGGCATTAATTAGTTCATTTTCTCCCTTTTAAGCGCCTGGCTGCTGTGGCTTGTCAGCCCATAATGTAGAGATGATAATGACCTTTGCTCGACCAGATGGCACTTTGCGTTACTTCTGCCAATTAATCACATGTAGAGCATATGCAATTTAATTCCCATATTAATAATTTAAGAGTATTGGCATTTTTCATTATAGATTTTTATTTTATTTCAAAAAGACAATGGTGAAGATTTTGAAATCCATGCTCTGTTTCCTCTAAGGCAATCGAGACGGCCCTGGACTGCCTGAAGAGTGCTAACACCGAGCCGTACTACAGACGACAGGCCTGGGAGGTCATTAAGTGTTTCCTGGTGGCAATGACCAGTCTGGATGACAACAAGATTGCTCTCTACCAGCTTCTGTCTCATCCTAAGTGAGTAAACATTCTGGGTTTGGTGTGTTATGTGTTGTTCTTTTTACCACAGAAAAATAGTCAGCTGTAGGTTTAGGAAGTATTATCTTCATTCAGTGGATAATTAAATCTCTAGAATTAATGTAGCTACCATGACCTGACAGATTTTGATGTTTTGTTTTGCGGTATCTGCTACTGTAGATTACTTCTTAACATTTGGTTTATACTCCTGCATTGAATCTACACAAAGCTTATGCTGCAGCCCATGATGCCTACGTTGTTGTGAGAATTTGTACTTGTGCCTTGGAGAGCTGTGAAAGTTGTGAAATATCAAATTAATTGCCAACTATTTTAGCAGTCGATTAATTGGTTTGACTTTATTATAAGGAAAAAAGGGTGAAAATTGCCTTTTAGTCTGGGTTCTTAAATTTAAATACTTTCTGGTCTCTGTCCTCCTCTAAGACGGTAAACTGATTATCTTTAGGTTGTGGACAAAACAAGACAATTGAGGATGTCATGTTCGGCTTTAAACAACATTGACATTGTTTATCTTTTCCTTTCATTTTATAGACCAAACTAGCCAAACAGTTATTCGAGGGGAAAAAATGAGAGATTAATCGTCAATGAATCGTGAATGAAAATAATTGTTAGTTACAACCATAATGTGCTGGTATGTCTGTGTCATTCTGAAGTTACTCTGCCAAAATCAGAATTAGCCGTGGGTTTTCTTAGCCACCATGTTGCATTTCTTCGTATTCTTCAAACCATGGAGTTCGATTTGGCCATATGTTAAACTTTAGTCTTCCCAAATGGCAGGAGTTGATAAAGCTGTATCTAATGTGTTTGCATTTGAGTCCAGACTATCAACATAGACCAGTCTGTCTTTACTTCACTCTACTTGACCTTGACCTCTACCCTTCCCACGGCTTATTCCACCTTTCCTTCCTGTCTGCCCTCTCCTAATCCATCCACCACACCAGGTCCATATACACACCATCCTCTATCCCCATCATATCTTCCTGCCTTGCTACCTGCTTGCACGTCCTGGTTTCTGTCTTCTGCATCACGTCTTCACTACACACTGCTTCATCAATTCCCTCTCAAGAGCGAGTATTGCTATCTACTAGGGCTGTTCCGAATAGTAATTACCGTCCTTCGAATGTTCGGGTCCAATTAATGACGACTATTCGAAACATTCGGCTTGAGCTGTAGAGGTGCACTAGCGGGGGTGGGGG
>OMNN01101749.1:0-19939 GCA_900302755.1 Chromis chromis
TGCAGCTGCTAGTGGTCCAGAGACGACTGGACCTGAGCTGACAGCTGCCCATCTGCGCCCTGTCCTGACCTGTGACTCCGGACCCCTCCGTCATCTGACTGACTGGATGTACCTCCCTCACCCATCCCCTCTGGACTTTGACTGTCACTACATCTGCTATGGATGTACGTCTGTCCGTGGCTATAGCCTGTCCGTCCTTGGGAGTAGGATCTCTCCTTCATTGTGGTTCTCCCGGAGGTTTCTTTTTTCCCACTGGGTTTTTTGAGTTTTTCCTTCCCGAAGAAGGAGGGTCATAAAGGGCAGGTGATGCCTCGGACTGATCCATTGGCCTCATCGACTGTTGGACTCTTTATTAGACTGTTTACTTACAGCATTTCTTGTTTATCAATTCAATGAGCTCTGTAAAGCACTGTGAGACAACTGTGTTGTGATATTGGGCTATACAAATAAATTGAATTGAATTGAATTGAATTGTGATTACCATCTGCTGTACTCATTATCATTGATATATGCTTATTTCTTTATGTTACTGACACTGAACCGAGGTTCCCTACCATGCTGAGCCTCAGCTTCATCAGGTGAATTACTAAAATGATTAACATATTAAACCATCAATAATTATAAATCGGTAATAAAACATATACTTTGGAGTGGGCTGTTATGCAATTTACCTTTAGTACTTGCAAGACATAAACTTGTAATAGTATTTTAGGAGCACTGGCTCCCCCCAGGGCTGGGTGCTGAGCCCCCTACTGTTCACCCTGCTGACTTATGACTGCTCTGCAAAACACCAAAGCTGTCATATAGTGAAGTTCGCGGACGACACAGCAGTGGTGGAACGCATCACCAACAATGATGATTCCAAATAAAGAGAGGAGGTGGAGCATCTGGAGGATTGGTGCAGAGAAAACAGTCTCTGATGTGCAGTGGAGGGGGTGTGGGGGGGTGTCTGCTCTTCCTGAAATCCACGATCATCTCCTTGGTCTTTTTCACGTTGATGCAGAGGAGCAGCTGTGGAAGTGGACTCCAGCTTCAGGTACCTGGGCGTGCACCTCACCGAGGACCTCACCTGGAGCTGCAACACTTCCTGCCTGGTCAGGAAGGCCCACCAGCGCCTCTACTTCCTCAGGAAGCTGAGGCATGCTGGACTTGGGAGCTCAGTCCTGACCAGTCTCTACAGATGTGTGATGGAGAGCGTCCTCTGCTCCTGCATCACTGTGTGAAAAAGCTCTGCAGAGGGTGGTGAAGGCTGCACAGAGGATTGTGGGCTGCAGCCTACCCACCACCACAGACATTTACACCAGTAGATGCAGGAAGAGGGCCGCCAGCATAAGGAACAACTCCACCTACCCTGCACACTCACTCTTTGCCCATCTCCCCTCTTTCCAGAAGCTGTTAGATAAATACGCATGTGTGCAAAACAGTCTGTTTACCACTGGTTTCTGCTGTTTCTGCCAAACTTCGGCAGACTGGGAGTCATCTTGTCAACCACTATTTCGTATATCCACAGGTATTTATGGTGCCACCTGTAAATGTCATCTCCCTGATCACCTTTTGCACTCATGCAGCCCCATATGATCATACTCTCACCTCTGCACTGTGGTGTCCTGGCCAACTGTCCACATGCTGTACCCCAACAAATTGATGTTAACCATCAGTTTGATCTAGCAAGTTTTTACCGAAGAGCAAGCAAGAGTGTTTTTTTCTTGAATGTCGTCTGTAGAGGTTGACGTTATGCAAGGTCCTTCCCTTTGTCTCAGCTAGGGTTACCCAGAAAACTCCCACTGAAGCACCTGCCTGTCTGCTGTCCCTGGCATTAGACCTTTGCAACTAAAAAACAAGAATGGACGGTTCATTTAAAGGTACCTTTTTTGAATATGGCCTCTGTACATTTCTCTGTGGACTGAGGGTTTTGATACTTTCATACTAATTATATAGCATTTTGACTTACTTTATAATCAATAAAAAGAAATGGAAATCTCACTTTCTACAATATGGGACCATTACTGCTGCACTTTTCTTACTGCCGTTATTATATAAAGATTGTTTAGTTAATGGTCTGCACTTATATAGCGCTTTTCTACCTTAGCGGTACTCGAAGCTTTACAATGCCTGCCTGCCATCGGGCTCAGAAACTTCACATTTAGTGTTCTGCCCAAGGACACATTGACATCTGTGGAGGGGCAGAAGATAGAACCTTGTGATTGGTGGACAACCCGCTTCACCACCTGAGCGACTGCGATTCTAATGAATCATAATGTGTTTATTCCAAGGTTAATCAGGGTAGTTTGGGATATTATATTGGGAGTTATTTAACTAATTTATTTGATTTGAATATTAACATTAAATATTGGCTGATATGAGGTCCATATCAGAACTGACCTTGAACAAGCCTCAATGGTTAAAGCCTTTGGTGTACAAATAATACAAAGGACAGATTTATGAGAGCTCAGTGTCCTCTGGCAGATACAAACTCCCATTCAGTCAATGAAGACAACGGCAAGGTGACTGTGTACGTGCAGAAGGTATCAGCTGAGTTATTATATCCACCTGTGTCACACTACCACACACACACAGAGTCAACCATATTACCATCACCTCTGAGGACATTACATAGACTTCTACATCTCCTGGAAAGTTACCGTGACTTACCATAACTATTGATTGCCTAGTCCTTACCTTAAAATGTTATGTAATGGGGACTTGCTTTTTGTTTCTCAAAAGACAAAGAGCCTTTAAAATGTGACTGTGTTAACAGATTTATGTCTGTACAACACACACACACAGTCGCGTGAAGAATGCACATGCATGAGCAGCACAGTTTAGAGCAGCAGAGCAGCTGAGGTCAGAGACAAACCACTTCACATTCCAGCATGGCCAAAGGAATGCTTTAAGATTTTTATTTTTTTTTTATCTCTGTAACACACATTTGCCCTTATGCTTTTCTGGCAGTCCTGAAGCCCTAATTCAGTAACTGAGAGCACAAACAGTTCCTTTCCAAACATAGAAGCTGGTCAATATACCATCGTGTCCTGAGGAGAAGAAAAGTATCACCTTATATAGCACAGTCACATTAGCAGGGTTTTATAATTGTCCTCCATATAAGCTCAACATTAATAGACTCCAAGATAATGTTTCGTGACTGCTCTAAACCTTTAATGAGGAACAGGTTACTGTTAGTAAGCAAGTGTTCTACAAGTGGTTCTGGGTACAGGCAACAAGCTGTAGAGCTGATATTGTTATTATTATGAGTCTTAATCTTTCTTTTCACCATTTGTTTTCTGTTTTTGTTGTTTTTGTTTTGTCCCTGTACAGTTTGACGGTTGACTTTGCTGTGTCAATGAAATTGTTGGTATTGTTTCTTGGAGTTATGCCTATTGTTGCCAGTCGTTAACTCTTAAGAGTACCTGGAGCTTCCATTTCAAAGAGTTCATGAGTTAGGACCCCGCCATCAGTTCAAGCATGATCGTTTTTTCAATTTGAATGCTGTTGTTGGGACTTGCTTGAAGTGGGAGAGGAACCAGGCTCAGGTTGCAACTTGACTAGTCTGGGTAATGAACACAGGGTCAAAAGGAGATACATTTAGAGATTTTCTGGTTTAAATGTGGCGTGCCACAGGTTTGTAACGGCTCAGGTGCGAGTCTAGGTTGAAGTACATATTGGGTAAGGGATTTCCGGCTTGGTAGGTTTTCTTAGTCTTAGTCTTGGGAGATGAGGTGAAGGTCTGATATGGTAGGATGGCGGTGCGGATCAAAGTTGGTGGACGTTGTGATAAACTCTGAGCACCGCAGGAAGCTGAAGAAGGCAAACAGGAACATGGATTCTAGGGTGCTGGCAAGGTGATGAGGCAGGAGGTTGGAACATAGGGTGTTGATGCAGTGGGGCGGGAGATAGGATGTCAGTGGGAGGCAACGAAGGCTTAGAGCTGGGGATTGGCGCCGGAGGTCTTTCATCTTGGTGAGTAGAAATGGGGAACATGGAGAACCTGTGATGAGTTTAGCGAAGACATTTATGCCACTAAGGTATGCTTTAATGGTGGGTATTTTGAGACCCAGATGGAGGTAGGCAAATGAAATGAAGTCAGATTAAGTAGCTATGTTAAATGAGGGAAGGTGAGGTGGAATCTGCTATGGAAGGAGCGAAAAGAGCATCAAGTGGTCCAGTACGAGGAGAGGGTGCTGGGGGTCATGCTGTTTATGATGACTTCTTGGGAGAAGCTGATGAGCTCTGCGATGGTGGGGTTTACATGCGGAACATTGTGGTGGAAAATGGAGGTACAGGTGTGGGTTCTGTCTCTGCATGAGGTGCCAAGGGTCTGAGCGTCTGACAGGCAATGAGGGAGCGAGTCAGCAACATCACTGCAGTAGCCTGGGATGTGTTCGGCCCAGAGGATGAACTGATGTGTGACTGATAGCTACGTGAGGCAACGCATGAAGGGCATGTTTGCAAGAGAGCTGCTTTGTCCTTTATTAATGATGTCAACGACAGCGAGGTTGTCAGAATGAACGAGGGTTGATTTTTTTGACCACTCGTGGCCCCACAGAAAGGCAGCAATCACGATGGGATACATTTCATAGACTGCTAAAGAGGGCAGGAGAGGTTTCTGGAGGAACTGTGAGAACTCGGGTGGCCACGGGGCAGAGAACCATCGATTACCAAAGAGACCCCCAAAACCAGCAGAGCTGAGTGCTGTGTGGGTTAGAAAGATGGTCTTCGTAGAAGAAGGTAATGTCATTCCATTTAGCGAAGAGGTGTGTAGAGGTACAGTTCAGCTTTAAAAGAGTTATCGAGTAAGACGATGAAGTTGGGGAAGCAAGTGACAGCAGGTGGGAGATGAAAAAAAAGGCTTTGAGGAATGATGTGCATGGTGAAATTCAGATGGCCAGCTGGATAGCAGTTGACGTTTTGTGCAGTGAGGTGCCAGGAGGGAATTGTTAAGGAAAAGATGTATGCGACTGAGTTTTTCCATTGGCAAGGAAGCTTGGAACAAGATGGTGTCAAGGGTTTTTTTTTTTAAGATTTATTTTTGGCCTTTTATGCCTTTATTGGATAGAGACAGAAACGGGAGAGAGTGGGGAAGGACATGTGGTAAACGCCCGAGGTCGGAATCAAACCCGGGACAGATGCAACGCCTTAGCACTTGGGCCACGCGACATAACCATTAGGCTATCGGGGCGCCTGGTGTCAAGGGTTATGCCAAGAAACTCTAATGAATTTGCTGGGCTGTTTTTTCTTCAGATAGAGAAACACTGAGCTCAGAGAACACCAAGGATAGAGTAGTTAAGCCGTCAACTGGGATTGATGATGGGAGGGGTATGATCAGGAAATCGTCGAGGTGGACCAGATGTGGAAGTCTGTGGTTGTTAACTAGGATCCAACACAAAGCTTCGGACAGGGAGTCGCATAACTTGGGGCTGCTCTTGCCAACCAAAGGTGAGCCAAACTGCGAAGTAAATGGTAAATGGACTTATATAGCAACTTTCTACCTTAGTGATATTCAAAGCGCTTTACAATGTGTTTCTCATTCACCCATTCACACACACATTCACACACCAATGGCGACAGACTTCCATGCAAGGTCTGCCATTGGGAGCAATTTGGGGTTCAGTGTCTTTCCCAAGGACACTTCGGCATGTGGAGGGGTTGGGGATCAAACCGCCAACCTTACGATCAGTGGACAACCCACTCTACCACCTGAGCCACAGCCACCTGAAGCAGAAAGCACCTGTCCACTGAAAGCCTGTATACATTAGCAGGATGTTCAAGTGTTATCACTTGATATTACAATAAATCAATACCATATTAAGAGTTCCATCTTTCCCCCAAAGAATCACCTTAGCGTGGCCCCTTGCTGCTAATGTATAGAGGCTTACTGACAGAAATGCTTAAGTAATGTGATGTGAAGCATTTTTGTGTGAAATTACTATCAAAAAACAAATTAAACGTGTGAAGAAAATGTCTGTTGTCTAGTTGTTAAAAGGTGAAAGCAGCTGAGGTGGAAAATAAGCTAAAACAGGATCTCAGCTATTACTTCTCAGAGGTCTACATATAGCCACTTAACATGATACAACAGTTAAGCAGAGACCCCATCCTACCCTCTCCCAACACACACACACATACACGTGCGCGCACGCACACACACACACAACTTGCACATGACTTGTGCTGCTTAGATTTGTACTATACCCACAGTGTATACAGTAGATACTAAGGCATGCTCACAAATGACTACATTTATATTGGACCTCTATACTCAATGTGCTTTATGACATTGCAGGAATAACCATCCCAACAGAATCAACAGTAACTCTGCAGAGTGACACAGCTATGATCAAAGTCCACAAAACAAATGTATTAGAATTTCCCTTATCACAGGCAACAAAAGCATAAACATGCAATGAAAAGATGAAAAACCACCTGCATCTGCTAGATGGACTAATGACTTAGTGTCATGTACACCAATGACAAGATGTGTGTAAAGAAGTGTATAGTGTGAAGGGAAAGCCTGAAGAAGCACAGTCATAGAGAGACTAGTTCACTTCTTTTATTTTGAAATAAATATTAAATCCAACTGTCATGTGTAAGTTAGACATGTTTGTGTTATAGCTGTTTTTTTCTCATTATGTCACTCATTCAACTAAATTGTTACTCAAGAGCTGTTATCTATACCCTCACTGCTACTATATTATTATAATAATATATTACTAATCTTTATTGTATTTGGAAGCAGTGTGTTGCACTGGTTACTACTGTAGCTTCAGAGCAAGAAGATTCTGGGTCAAAACCTATTGGTCAGCTGCAGCCTTTCTGTGAGAAGTTTGCATGTCCTCCTTGTCCCTCATGTTTGTTTGTCTTTTTAGATATTGTGTCTGCAGCAGGGGATGCTTCAGGACCATAGTTGTCGGACCGCATGTTACTTAATTTCTCCTAGTGCTTCAGCTTCCTCTCAGAATCCAAAGGCATGCATGGTAGGTTCATTGGTGCTTTTAAATTGGCCGTGGATGAGCATGCATGGTTGTCTGTCTCTTTATATCACCCAGTGATGGACTGGCAGACGGTCTAGGGTGTACACCACCTTTCGTCAGCTGGAACAGCTTCCTGTGATCCTCTGTGGATAAAGTGGGTATACCAAATTTATAGTATTTTACTTTTACTTTGAAGAGGTACATTTTCTGAAGAAATTAGTTTTTGGACCTGATGGTGGGTGGTGGACGAAGGGAGGAAGGAAGGGATGGGGAGGTTGATCTGGCATTAATGTGATTATAGTTTTGTGTGTTATTCAGCTCAGAGGCTGCTATGTTACAAAACCAATAAAAGATAATGTTTGGAAAATGCCAGATAGTAAATGATGTGCATTGTATAGTGAAGAGTTAACATTAAACTATTAGATTTAACTACTATACCCTTATTTTTGCTGAATTTTGGCATTAATACACTTACATCTACAGTGGCCCTGACTTTCCTTTAGCATAATCAAGCCTTCTATGTCGCTTTAAATCATAGGATGCCACTTTGCTCCTCTCTGCTATGTCTCTGATCTGACATCTCATTACTGTGGAGAGCCAAGATGAAGAACACACACTCACATTCAGGACATAACAGAGCCACATAACAGAGATAGCAGTGCAGTTTGACTAGCACTGCAGATATTAGCACCGGTGTGCGGGCAGCCTTTCCATGACAAAAGAGGCAAAAGCTTTCCATGACTGTCATTCTTTCATTTTGTCACTCACAGCAGCAATTTGTCAGTATGGCTATTTCTTTCAGTGAGGCAGTTGTCATCTCCAAGTTGTAAGCAATTAAGAAACTCATATTTTTATCTTTTTTAAAGTGTATTTTTACTATCTAATGTCAAAAAGAACACACAATGAAAGATCAGTGGTTCAATCCTTTCTCAGATAGGGTAGGGTACAATATGATCCTTCAACTGCAACTAAATGCTCATGCTGAAGTGCCAGTGCTTGGCCCTCATGTCCAGAAGCACACAGTCACTCAAACCAACTTCACAGAGGCTGCCAAGAATACTCTACAGCCCTACGACACTTCCCCTTCAGCTCACATATTTATATACACTGTGCACCTTAATATTTTGATTTTTATTAATCATGCAACCTGTCACCAGGCATTTGATTGGGCTCAAATTCATTCAGCAGGGCAACAGGTCCTAGTATATAGCTAGAGTCATTAAGAACTATGTTCAGCTACAAGAACAAGGAGTCCTGCAACAGATGGTGTGACCCCCACGGAGCCCTGACCAACATCAAGAAGTCAGTGTGGGATTACATGAAGAGATGGAAGATATTAACATTCGTGGCATACTTTTTGTGCTAAATTTGTGCCTAAAACTGTTGCATTGTACTACACAGTGCAGTACAAAAATACTGACACACATGGACACATACTCTGAATCTGAGCCTACCTGTGCAGAAGGCTGGGTAGCTGCCCTCCAGTTCTTTCAGAGTTCCATTCCAGGTAAAATTATTACGCCCATAACCAAACATTATGATTGCTTCCACTGGTTTTTCGGAGGTGTCTGTATCTGTCACCCTGCCTGTCAGTCTAGTTATTTCGTTGTCTCTCTGATCCACCTGGTTTAGAATCTTAATGGATAGAGAGGCAATAAAGGGAGATTCATTCCTTGCGTTCTCCTTTCACTGGGAGGGAACCCCACACTGGTGTGTATTACTGGAGGGAGAGAGAGTGTGTGAGCAGCACTTATAAGCACCTGGCTGGGCTTTAAAAATGCCCTTGTGGTTTTTGCCTGCCCATTGGTTAGAAACCTAAATGTCAAACAGCACTGCGGTCTGTGCAGGGGGGTAGGTAATGTGAACATATAGTGCTTGAGTGTATGTGTCTCTGTACTTGTATTACTCGTGTTGTGATTGCTGTTTCCACAGTCACATTGAGGGGACCCACCTCTTGGGATAAAAAGGTCTTCATAACATAAATCATTAAATAACAAATTATAGGCAAAAGACTTGGTTTAGTTTAATGTTAGCATAAGAGTTAGGGTTAGGGAAGTTGTAGTAATAGAGTAAGTCTCCATTAAATAAGTGCAAGTCAATGTAATGTCCTCTGACGTAGTGGAAAAATGACGAGAGAGAGAGAGAGAGAGAGAAAGGGGGTATAATAAGATGAATCTGTCAGCAGTGTGAGTCGGACGCTCAACTGTTTCTCACTGACAGCTCACAGTGGAGGACATGAAGCTGAAGCCTGTGCATGTGTTTGTGAGCTTGAGTGAGAGAGAGAGGATGGTGGAGAGGTCACAACAAAGAGATGTGGAATGTATTTGTGATGGTCATTTGACACGATAGAGTCAGATAAGGTATACGTTAAGCTGATTTTGGGAGAACCAAAATTATTTATTGTCACCATTATCATCAGTATTATAACATCATGCCCATTTTCAATAAAACGTATTAGACTTAGTCAAAGAGGTGCTTTAAGCCATCATCGTAGCCCTCAACAACCCAGAGTTAAACCTAAAATTTCTTCGCTAATCCCAAATTTTGGTTTGTAATAAAGGCCTATTATGAGGGAGCAAGATGAAAGGTCAGAGGATCACTAAGGTTTATTACAAATCATCCTGAGGGGGAAAAATGAACCATAATAAATGAGTTTGGAAAAGAACTTATTTTATAACCAGACTTCATCATGTTGGAGTTCCTTGAGCTGCACTTTTGATTTTGTCTTGCAATCTATCTTAAATTTTGACTGGGCCATTCCATAATTCTAATTTCAGCATTAAATATCATCATCTGTCCAGAGAACATTATTGCAAAAGGCCTGCTCTTTGCCTGTTTGGTCTTTGTGGTCCAAAAAGAACATCAGAGCAAAACCACAAAGACTTTCTCCTGGCATGCCCTCCATGCAGGTCAAACTTATTTTTGCATCAAATTGTCTGGTCTTGGGCTGAATTTATTGGGAGGCAAGTCTTGGACAAATTAGCAGTCAGTTTAAATAAGAAAGGTTCCAGTGATTAGAGTGTCCTAATCATTGGAACCTTTCTTCATGAAACCTACTACTAATCTGGAATCCCTGATTCTAATTTCATGGATTTGAAGATGCACTAACCTTGTCCATGTGACTGATTTTTTATTTTTTTTCATTCATGTTATATTATGTCACTAAGCAATAAATTGCTTTACCTAACCAATGACACCTGGTTTTATTTTGTTGCACCCAGCTACCCCTAGAAAAACCAGGTGTCATTGGTTAGGTAAAGCAATTTATTGCTGAGTGACATAATTAACACAAAACAGGTGATAAACAAAGTAACAGAGTTGGTGGATATTGCTAAAAATCAGAACCAAATAAATCCAAACGATGACACCTGGTTTTATTTGGTTGCACCCAGCTACCCCTATAAGCTGGGTTGTAACGAGCCTCAAAGAACCAAATAAACCCAAACGATGACACCTGGTTTTATTTGGTTGCACCCAGCTACCCCTAGAGGCTGGGTTGTAACGAGCCTCAAAGAACCAAATAAACCCAAACGAAGGCAAACAGAGTTACAGGAAAACTTACTAAAGCAAAATAACACAACTAAACTCCCTAGCCAAACTAAACCACAATAGCAACACCACACCAAACAGAAATAACAAACAAGTGCCGAGTGCACAAAACTAACAAAAACTGGTGCCTCAAAACACACATTACAAACACACACAGGACACGAATCACCACCCTCTTGGTGGCTACAAACCACACAGAAAACATTAGCATCTTGAACACACAGCCGACACTAATGTCATGCCACTAAACTAATCACAGTTGCTAACAGAGGTTGACAAAGTCTTCACTAAGACGCACACTAATACCTCTCACGGAATTAGCAACTGCTCACTGAACTTACAATTCCGAGTAGCCATGGAAAACAAAACGAGTAGCTACAGAAACCATTTATCACACTGAACATGAGGCACCAGGGCGAACTGGTCAGGTTAAATCCCAGCCGCCCTGACTGAGAGTTTGGTTGTAGGTTTTATATCCTTCAGGTGTGCCGATGGCTGCCATGGAAGGTGGACGGAACAGAGTGGTGGCCCAATCAGCCAGGTCAGGATGCTGGGAGAACAAAGGCTGGAGCGCAGGACTTCAGCTCCAGGCTAATCAGTGCAGATACCTGGCAGCTGCATTCTTGGAGCAGGCTTCCAAACCAGCCACAGCTGGGCTTACACAGGCCATCCTGACACACACAATGCTGGAGAAGAAGTCCACCACAGAAACAATACGGCACACTGTCACCAGTGGCCATAACACCCCTCCCCTTAAAATACAAGCCACTACAAAAAATAAGTCACACCTGGTCACATGGCAGTGGTTACAGCTGCCAACATTCTACAACTGAATACAAACAAAGTTACTGAGCAAATAAACTACTTTACCTGTGACTTTGGGACCATTTGAGATCCCGGACAAGCCCCCACTTGTTATGAAAAAACAAAACAATGAATGAAGAATTTTATTTCAGTTTTTTCTCCTTTGTGGTTTTGGGATGCCCTTTGTGCATTGTGTATGCTGTGACATCTTTATGACCCTCCTGTCAAACTTTTCCTAATTTGAAGGGTGATGATAGTGATTAAAAAACTGCAAATGTAGGCAGAAGCTCTGGGTAACTCATGTTATCACTCTATTACTTTCAAGAGGACAAGGCACATGTGGAAAATGGCTGTACAAGACATCACCAGCATAATGGATGCTGAAAATGGCCCAAACCCAGGAAGAAATTAGTTGATCAAAGTTGTTTACTGCAGCCTGATTCTAACCTGTTTGCAGCACATTGGCAGATGCCTGGGGGAGACAGATGGGGTTTTGAGTTTGACTTCAAGGCCTATGAGATTCTGCTCTGCTGTATTAAAGTGGGTGTAAATACAACAAGGTCCATCAGTTATTTGTTAGGAAGACTGAACAGTTTTAAGTGTATAAAGACCAGCATATGTTATGAATTTAAAAAAAAGGTGAAGAGAGAAAATGGGAGACTGCTGCTATCCACAAAGGTGCAGAAAGCCAGAGACAGACAATACTCAGGGAGATGACTACTGGCGGGAGGCTAAATTACAAGACACCAGAATAAACTAGAATTACACAACAGTCAAAACAGTACTATACATAATCAGACATACTTACATACATACTCTCTCTCTCTCTCTCTCTCTCTCTCTCACTCAATACCCGTAGTCCTGCCGATCCCCGACCAGTCTTCTGCCTGCCTTCCCCGAGCCGCTGCTATGGGACCACTCTGCATTGGCGACACACTCGCCGACCTGATCCTGCCTGTGCCTACCGCTCCCCTGCACATCCATCAGGCTGCAGCCAGCCAGGGGGTGCTACTTAATCACAATCCTCCCCAGTCTGCTGTTTCTCCACCAGGGCCATGACCCAGGTCATGTTGGTTCCCCTGGACACCTCTTTGATGATGAGGAATCCTATAAATATTTGTATTTTCTGATGCATTTTTTTTTGGACTGTGGAAAAGAGAGAAATATATTACACTTAAGGAGTTATATCTTTCTTTGGCCTAAAGAGAAGCAGGTTGGAAACCATTGACTCCTTATCACAATTTATTTTGGATTTTATCAACACCCCTGTTTCTCAGTCTGCTTGCCCCATACCTGCTCCACGGACTACCAGCCCCCAGCCTGCTAACTCCCTGCCTGCTCCAGAGCTAACCAGCTTTCGGCCTGCAAGCCCTGAGCCCACAACACGTACTGTGGGGTTAGGATGGGTGTGGTGAGCCTGAAGCCGGTTGGCCATCAAGGACTATCATCCCATGTGTCTGCTAACCTCCAGCCCCCCGGTCACACTCCATCTCTATATCCTCTAGCACTCTGTCATCCTTCTTGGTTGATAGAACTCTTGGACTGGACAATTCCCACTCAAATCAAAACAGTTTCCCGCCTGAACCTGCTCCCCACTCCAAGGAGCCACCTTCTGGACAGCCCGGCCGCCCGAGGGGTCCCGCCTCCTTCGTCGCCGGCCTCCCATGGGGTTCCGCCTCTTCTGTCGCCAGTCTCCTGCCCGACTTCCAGTGGGGTTCCGCCTCCACTGCTATCCTCCGGAGTGGCCCCGCCTGCCTGAACAGCCTCTGGGCAGTCCTCCGCAGCAGTCCCGGACTACATAATTTGGAAGCTGCTGGAAGATGTCATCCAGTGAGGGCATGGGGAGTGCGGTAATTTTCTGGGATGTTTTAATGACCCTTTGGAATTTTTTCCTGTCTGCTTCTGTGCAGCCTGCATATCATACTGCAGTACTGTATGTTAAAAGGCTCTTGAGGGATCAATGACACAAAACCTTTAGCAGCTCTGCAGACAGGTTGGTCTTCTTAAGTGTCCTCAGAAAGAACAGGAATGTGCTTGCATGTTCAGCCACTGGTTATGGAAAAGGAATGATTATCCACCAAAAGATGTCCGCCGGTCACTATTTTATACGGGCACCATCACTGCATCCTGGGCGTAGCTCTGCCAAAGATCAGTGTGAGAGGTCCAGTTCTCTGTCTTACAAATGGCATACATGTCTGATTTGTCCCCATTCAGCACTGCTGGAAATCTATTTTTAGAAAAAAAGACTTTGGTGCCGTTGATTATTAAAATACTGCACACATTCTTTGTCATATTCGTAGCATGCAATGTTTGGGTTTTCAGTAGTACAAGCTACCGAGGTGGAGAGAGTCATACTGAGACATACTTGTCATCCTGAGGCTTAACAGAACATCATCTTGGTATGTAAACCATGCTATGGTCTTATCTCATGTTGCCTGCAGCTCACAGTTTGGCTCAACAGGTACAGGTCTGGGGCTTAAGTTTCACTCTGAAATCAAGATTAATGGTGAGCAAATCTGGAGATAAATCCAGAGACTGTTAGAGTAGGGTTAAAAGGTCTGTTAGCAGCAGGATTAGAGATTGCACAGGAAGAAGCTGAAAAAGTAATCAACTACTGTAAATATGTTACTGATCTGGCAAGAACCTTCAAAAGACTTTTGAAAAAAATAGTTTTAGGTTTACAGTAGGAGTTTATACCACAAGAGTGACCCATTCATTTAAAATAATTAGAGCATAAAAACTGTAATGTCCTATTGGTTTCAAAATTTTTCAGTAGGCTAAAGTTAGCCCGCAGTAAAAATAATTCATTCATGTGCGCCCAGTTCAGGTTAACATGGTTGCTGAGCAACAATGTTTTTCACTAAATAGTAATACTGTATGTCATGCAAGGTTTTTAAAAAAACATTTTGTTTTGTTTCTTAAAGTACTGCCACTTGCCTTCAATATGTAGCATTTGAGGGTAAAATGTGTCAGTGAACAATGACGTGCACAGATGTGTAAATTAAGCCACTCATTTATATGTTTGATGTACCTGTCAATTGTTTTCATTCTAAGTGAGGCATTCTTGATCATGACATTAACATGCATGTTTAATTATCCAAGCATTACAAAACTTGATAGATAAAGGTGAAGAATAACTTATGCATTCTCCTTATCCTCTTTTATTGCACAGTCCATTACCAGGAGGACACAGTTGATACTGCCTGAAATAGCCTTGGTGTAACTCAGTCCTGAGTGAAAATACCCATGCTTCATCACTTGAATTGGATCCTTTTCAACTGGATCGAATAAAATAGTACATGTGCCAACTCTGAAGACAGTTGGAAACATCGGGTGAACCAAGGTTGTGTATCTGTGGTTAGAAACATACATGGTGGAGTGTAAGCAGCAGTGTAAATAGGACTGTTAGATAATAGATTTTGAAGGCCTACAAACAACTGCTTCAATACTGCTGCCACCACTGACACAGTTGAGTCCTGATTCATTATTGTGCCATTAGCCATTGTGCCACTGGAGGACAATAAACATCTGAAACTCTGCATCAGTCAGTTAGAACTGAAGACACCTCTTAGATCAGTGGATCTCGCAATAGATCAGGAAGATAGTGAATTTCATTAAATATGTTGCTTAGATGTTGCCTATTGTTATAGCATGTAAGTCAGCATTATTAATAAAACAAGGAAGATGAAAGTTCACCACCGATGATCCATATTTTTTCATATCTCAGAGGTAGAAAAGGGTCTAAACGGACTCCATAAAACCTTGCCCCCCTCAAAGACTGGGGACCACAGGATCTTCTATCAACGGTGATACAATTTTTGAACCTGAAGTTACCTCCATAACCCCAAATCTTGCTTTGAAGTAGCCTACAGACCTCTAGAAACACAAATCCAATTGTTAAATGTCTATGATGATCACAGATCTAAAATCTAACTGAACAGGTGATTAAAATGACACCAACCATACTATGTTTATCTCATGTGGTTCCTGAGATGATAATAAAAGGTGTAAACATAAGAATAAACTTGCAAATTGTAGACTGTCAGGCTACATGAAAGTAAACTTATAATATCACTAAAAATACAAGTATATACATTCCACAATAAGAAAATAAGACTTAAAAAGTATATATGGTTAGGATAAAAAGTCTCTCTCTGTGGTCTGTGACAGAGAGAAGGGGGGTGTTTGTGTCTCTCTCTGCGTCTGCCTTTACACACACATGAACTTTAATGACATCCCATTCTTAATCTGTAGGGTTTAATGTGGAGTTGGCCCACCCTTTGCAGCTATAACAGCCTCAACTCTTCTGGGAAGGCTTTCCACAAGGTTTAGGAGTGTGTTTATGGGAATTTTTGACCATTTTTCCAGAAGCGCATTTGTGAGGTCAGGCACTGATGTTGGACCAGAAGGCCTGGCTCTAGGTCTCTGCTCTAATTCATCCCAAAGGTGTTCTATTGGGTTGAGGTCAGGACTCTGTGCAGGCCAGTCAAGTTCCTCCACACCAAACTCATTCATCCATGTCTTTATTGACCTTGCTTTGTGCACTGGTGGCAGTCATGTTGGAACAGGAAGGGGCCATCCCCAAACTGTTCCCACAAAGTTGGGAGCATGAAATTGTCCAAAATGTCTTGGTATGCTGAAGCATTAAGAGTTCCTTTCACAAAAACAAACCTCCACCATAATCCCCCCTCCACCAAACTACACTTGGCACAATGCACGTCTCCACTGCTCTAGAGTCCAGTGGTGGTGTGCTTTACAGCACTGCATCCAACGCTTTGCATTGCACTTGGTGATGTAATGCTTGGATGAAGCTGCTCGGCCATGGAAACCCATTCCCTGAAGCTCTCTACCACTGTTCTGGAGCTAATCTGAAGGCCACACCAAGTCTGGAAGTCTGTAGCTATTGACTCTGCAGAAAGTTGGTGATTTATGTGCACTGTGTGCCTCAGCATTCACTGATCTCGCTCTGTAATTTTACGTGGTCTACCACTTCATGGCTGATTTGCTGTTGTTCCCAATTGCTTCCACTTTGTTATAATACCACTAACAGTTGACCGTAGAATATCTAGTATCGAGGAAATTTCATGAATGGACTTATTGTACAGGTGGCAACCTATCACCTTACCATGCTTGAATTCACTGTGCGATCTATTCTTTCACAAATGTTTGTAGAAGCAGTCTGCATGCCTAGGTGCTTGATTTTATACACCTGTTGCCATGGAAGTGACTGGAGCACCTGAATTCAATAATTTGGAGGGGTGTTCCAATACTTTTGGCAATACAATATTGGAACACCCAATTTATATGTATATAAATTCAAACTTGTATTTAAATCAAATCAACAGCCTTAAGTAAAACGAGTTCCCATTTTTTTATCCGCGCAACAAGTCCCTGAGATCCCACCCAGATCTATGTTTGAGCCATGGCTCACCACGACCTTAAACTATATTGAGTTTGAACATGTCAATAAGGGGAAAACAACTGGATATATCAACTGACAATAGATCTTGAATCGTAACAGAGCTGGCGTAGTTCATAAGAAAATCGGGGAACATTCACCAATATGATGTAGTTTCAAAATTGATAGATAACTAACAAAAACTCAATCAAATGCACTTCGGGGTGTCTGAATACGACACCCCGAAGTGCATTTAAACAGTGGTGACAGTTTTAAGAATGAAACGCATGACGCTAGCTAGCTTTAGCACGACTAGCCACGGGAGCTAACACAGATTAGGTTCGTAGCATTCATTCTAAATCGCTGCTTACCTTTTTGTCCCATATTTGAAGCGGTTTGCTGCCGATACTATATAATATGGACAAAAATCCACTTTGGAATGTGTTTTTAAACATATTTGAGTTAGTACGTCTTCCTTTTGCACATACTGTTGCACACAAACGAAACGTTTGTTTACAGATTTTGCTTCCGTCCCTAACGTACTAGTTCCGTGCGGTGCAAACGAACACGTTCCGCTTATTTAATTTTTTAATGTTTCCGTGATATAAAAATCGGATTCGTTGGATATTTGGATAACGCTACACGTGTCTCCCACAGAAGCAGAAGGAGAAAGACAGTTGCAGTCAAGTCTTCACTGTTTTGGTGTTGCTCCGGAACGTAAATCTCTCGCCGTTGTTCACGCCGGTTCGTAAATGTCGACGCATCGCGGTCGCCGTGGTAACAGAAAGCTTAGGTGGTCTGTCGATGGTCGGTAATCAAATAAGGTGTACATTTTAGCCAGTATTAAAACTCATATCATTATCAAGAGGCTACATAGACCTCTTTAAAATCACGAAACAATTACGAAATTGCTACTACGAAACAATTAAATACTTAGAATTATAAGCCTAAATTATCCCCGAGATCAAAACCAGAATAGGTCAGGATATAACAACAAATGACACTGTGTACACACGGTCTTAGTTTTAATTATTTGTTACATAGCGACTGTACTTTGTTAATCCTGTGTTTTGACAGACATTTTTCTGCACATATGGTAGTGTATATATATGTATATAATATCTTTTTATTTTTCACTTCTGAAGGCAAACACTTCTGTTTTTTTTATATTCTTAATATTATTTTGTTTTTGCTATCTGCTTTTTTAACTATTTGCACCAACAGACCAAGACAAATTCCTTGTAATGTAAAAACTACTTGGTAATAAATATGATTCTTATTCTCAAGTTGAGTCCTGAGCTTCATCAGAACTGTTGAAATATTTATTTTTTTTTACTGTTAGTGAAAGTCGGATGTGCTTACGAAAGTCAAACATTCAAACAGGTTAAGCCACGTCCCCTGTGGCCTCCTCCTCCTCTGGGCTGTTCTAAGTAACAAGTAAGAAGCAGAAAGAGATGCACCTTTGGGCGTGGAGTGGAGGGAGCAGCAGCTCAGTTGGATTTAAAGCAATGGACACTGAAACAGCCCGTTTGGAACAGGGTTAAAACCAGGGGTATTCTAGGCATGATGAAATGAACAAACTGTGCAGTATTCTGAGCTGAAACTTGAAATACACATTCTGGAGACATTAGACATTTACATTAACTCAATAAAAAGGGGTATAATATGGGACCTTTAAACAGTGTTTCATTGGTGGCCAGCTTCCTCCATTGGTCCTGCACCTCTTACCACACGTTTCCTATCATGAGCTGAAAGTTCATAGGTCAAGATAAAATCCAATGTTGATTTCTCACACCTCATCATACCACCATCATAGACTCGACTACAATCTGAAAATACTTAAAAGGGCACTTCAGTGATTTAGCTTTGCACTTTCATAAAGTTAAGGGGACTTGTGAGACAGAGATTAAAAGAAGAACGTTAAGTCTAGTAAATGGCAAGGTCCAAAACACTGGCTCCTATAAATGTCCCCGATATGCCTGTAAAATGCAGATGTCTTGTGTTACAACCTTCTCATACTTGACCAACCTTCTTTAGTCCCACACAAGGCACTATGCAATACATTTTAAAACATTCTGTGTGCTGGAAAATTGACAGCAACAGCTCTAAAAATAGATTTCCGATGCCCAAACTATATTTCAGTACTTTTTGCACCCACTAAGTCCCACTGAAGTGTCGAGCACGACATCCTTCCTCTCCTTCTGCAGCACTTTAAACAACTGACAAAGGTTTCAAATATTTGAACAAGGCAAGGAACACTCAATCAAACATTAGCCAGGCACTTTGCACGATGCCATCACCAACAGCACGACATGAATCAAAACTCTTCTATTAGTTTCATAAGAACTGAAGTTGAATTTATCCGCTGGGATTCGATGAAGCTTTGCACTTTGTTTGACATTCTTCTGCGCACACTCCTGCATCTGGACATATGATAAAGCTGTTTATCTTACAGCAGTTTATGAGGTGATGTTTCTCCCCAAATACTACATCTGTGTTCAAATAAATGTAAAATACCTCCACTTCCCTCCTCTCCGTGTCCCTTTGTGCATGTGCTCTTTCATTTTCTCTCCAAGTCCTTCGAAGTGTGTGAGTGTAAATTAGATGTTACTGGTCCACAGGATGGCAGCTTCGTAAAAACATCTACAGAAACAGTTTATACTTCTTTGTCTGTTTCTCACTATTATCCTGAACCTCTCTTCTCTAATTGAGTCAGATATTTACACGGAGACGAACAGATTATATATTTTTCCGTCAGACCCTTTCAGTGTGGGACCACCCCAGAGACAGCTTTAAATAAACTTTATTGGAATCCCACTTGAATGAAACAATCCCTTCCAGCCTCTCTTATTGTTTTTTTGACACAAAGACAAGTCAGTCAGCTCTTTGTCATTTCTACTCTCTCTTTGGCCCACCAGTTGCTCGCTGAACTCTCACATCAGATCCTGCTATTCCCAATCATGCTGCTATTCAAATAGTGCAATATATTTAACAAAGACACTTTATTCTTATTCTTTTTGCACTAGTAACTTATTATTTTCTGTACATACTTATTTTATATTCTGTGAATATTTATGTGTCCTCTCAATGGTGAGCCAAAGTAACAAAATTTCATTTAACATGTGCACTGACAGTGTGTTTGTTAAATGACAATAAAGCAAGTCTAAGTCTAAGTCTCTAAGTATTTATAAATGATAAATACATTTTTACCTGATATTTTACA